>OU862912.1:53554493-53651993 GCA_917880885.1 Limnephilus marmoratus
AAATCTCTTGTTTTATTTATTACCCCCCCGCAAACGCGATTAAAACAAAAAAAAATGTATTTAAGCAACTTTCCAGTACTTTGCGCAACTTAATTGTGACTTTCAGGTAAAAATTGTCACTTGGGCGTTACGTAACGTTTAGGGGGGGGGCGGGGGGGGGGAGGGTACTGAAAAACGTTACGGCGCGTTACATGGGGGGATGGGGGGTCGAAAATCTTCAAAAATTGCGTTACGTAATACTTGAACGCCCCCTTATCAAGGTGTACATACCCCAGGGGTGTGAGTGTATCTTTTGCTTTAACTAACACGGTGTTAAATGAATTGTGTGTAATGTACACACACATATTATGAACTCCTGAAGGGTGAGTCTATGTACGTGACATACAACTCATTTAATGCCGATTTAACCTTTAAACGCTCGTGCACCACGTGCAATAAAGGTAGCCCACTGCCCGAGCATTTTTTGTGAAATATTCGCACCACAATCACCAGTCCCGTATGGGACCGTTGGGAATTGAACGACGCAAATCCGCAGTCCTGTACGGGACCACTGGGCGTCTAAAGGTAAAACCAGCGTAAAGGAAATTGGCCTTCTGTACAAACCTGTTATTCTTTGATCCCATCAAAGTCTATGTGATCTACAACAACTAACAATTTCTCTTTTAGATTCTCAAGTTAATGATTCTTTTAAAAAGATTGATTTTATATGATTGAATAAATAAAGTAACTTTCAAATTGCAGAACGGCACAGCAAATGGAAACAGAGGAATTTATCAAAAGCAAACGCTGTGAAAAGTTACCTAAAGAATATCCTGATGACAGAGTATGAGTTCTACGATTGGATCAAAGACAGACTTCTCTCGCAGACAGAAATTTACAAAATAGAAACTGAGACTGATAAAATAATGGCTAGAAACAAAAAATACAATTTTCAAATTGAACAACCGTGATAAATAGGAATTATATTATTTGTAAGCAAGATCTGCAAAACCATGATTTTCAGCATTTATAATTAAGTTAAATAGATTAGGTATATTATTAATAAAAACCATTTTTTACATATAAATTAATAATAATTTTTAGTTGTAAGTAATTCATTGTAAGTTGTTAGTCATATTATTGCATTTTACTTTCAATTCCTCACAGATTTTGTATAGTCGATTCCGCTCACATCACTTTATTGGACAGTGTTCTCTATACTATAAACACATTTATATTTGTACTTATCATTGACTATTTTATTTTATCATGTTCATAATATCGATCGTTCAGTTGATTAGGCAGACATTTCCAAATACTAAGTTTTGAGATAATGAGGAAAGCAATATTCTAATGCTCCCATCAGTGGCGGACTAAGGGGGGGGGCGGGGGGGGCGGCCCGCCCCGGGCCCCCGCTTCCGGGGGGCCCCCAAACTCCTCCATGTTTCCTTGATCAAATCCTAAACATGCCTTTAAGGCACCAGGACACTGTAAATTTTTTTTTTCATTTTTTGAAAGATGCACTTGTTAAGAATGCTCTCACCAAGTTTTTTTTAAAGAAATTCGGTAAATTGATAGAGATACAACATTTTATGTGAAACCGTTTGAAACAGTTTTGAATTATCCTTCAGCAAAACTTTGAATGCCTTTTAATCGAAATTTTTCAACCTGGTTGATAATATATTAAACAAACTATACATCCGATTTGTATTCAATGTAAGGGAATTTCGATATCTAAAAAAAAGATAAAGAAGGCGGCCGGCGAATTTTATTTTCAATTTTTTATAGTAAATTTTCATCGTTTATAAAAATAAAAATAAATTGTAAGGGGGCCCTTTATAAAACAATCCCTACGTGGTGTCATAGTCAGGGCCGGATTAAATATGTTGGGGCCCCTAGGCAATGCACGTCTCGGGGCCCCTTTACCACAGGGGCCCCTAGCCGATGCGTGGCCCCTAGACAGTGGCCTACACTGCTGTGTGGACAATACGGTCCTGCCAGGGCTAGCTTAAACATGTCGGGGCCCCTAGGCAATGCACGTCTCGGGGCCCCTTTGCTCTAGGGCCCCCTACCCGATGCGGGGCCCCAAGGCAGTTGCCTACACTTCTTATGGATAATACGACCCTGGCTATAGTTACTGGATTTTCAAAGGCAGTGCCCTATACTGCCTTATGGACAATACGGCCCTGCAAGAACAGGCTTAATCATGTTGGGGCCCCTTTAACCTAGGGGCCCCTACACGATGCGGGGCCCCTAGGCAGTTGCCTACACTTTTTATGGATAATACGGCCCTGGCTATAGTTACTGGATTTTCAAAGGCAGTGCCCTATATTGCCTTATGGACAATACGGCCCTGCTGGGACCAGCTTAAACATGTTGGGACCCCTTTACCCTAAGGGCCCTTATCCGATGCGGGGCACCTAGGCAGTTGACTACACATCGTATAGATAATACGGCCCTGGCTACAGTGACTGCATTTTCAAAGGCAGTGACCTACACTGCCTGGCAGGGCCGTCTTAAACATGTCGGGGCCCCTAGGCAATGCACTTCTCAGGGCCCTAGGGGCCGCTAGACGATGCGTGGCCCCTAGGCAGTGGCTTACACTGCTTTGGGCACAATATGACCCTGCCAGGGCGGGCCTTTACATGTCGGGGCACTTAGACAATGCTCGTCTCGGGGCCCCTTTACCCTAGGGGACCCTACCCAATGCGGGGTTTTTCTAATATGTTGTCAACCAAGTTGAAAAACAAAAGACACAAAAACCAAGATAATTCAACACACAAACTGCTTAAACCGGTTTCATATAAGATGCTGTATCTCCGTCAATTTTACGAATTTCCTTCTGTATATGGTGAAAGATTATTAACAAATGCATCTTTTAGAAAATGAATTAAAAAAAGCGACTATTTTTTTTGTGTCGTGGCGCCTTTAAAATGTGCATTGTACCTATTTAAGGGGGCCTTTAAAAAATCCTTATGTGGTGCCATAGTGACTGGATTAGTTTAAGACTTGGTGCATGCAAATCGGATGTATAGTTTTTCTAATATATTATCTAATCATTATTTCTAATATGTTATCGTTTTTCTAATACGTTAAAAATGTAGTTTTGAGAAAAACGCGTTAAAATTTTTGCTGAAGGATAATTCAACATACACAATGTTTAAAACGGTTTAATATAAAACGGTTTATCTCCGTGAATTTTTAGAATTTTCTTAAAGAATTTTATGATAGCATTATTAACAAATGCATCTTTTAAAAAAGGAAATAAAAAATAAAAGGAAACAAATTTTACAGAGCCCTGGTGCCTCAAAGCCTTGTTTAGGTTTTGATAAAGGGAACACGGAGGTGCTTGGAGGCCCCCAGGACCAGAGGCCCGTGTGATCTGAATAAAAATCTTGTAAAATTAAATCAACTTTTACTATGGGGGGGGGGGGGGCCTCATCCAGCTTTGCCGCCCCGGGCCTCTGACGGGCTTAGTCCGCCACTGGCTCCCATCAATCAAATATCACAAGTTTTTCTGCATTACAATTGATTTTGGTATTTATAAGTAATCTGAGTATTGTACCAGATAGAAAGTACACTTATCTGACTAATAAATTAGACGATCAATATATGTACCCATAGTTAGCACGTAATTATTTTTTCCGTAATTAAATATATTTTTCAAAAATTTAATGATGTTTAAAAACACATTCTAGAGAACACTGTAAATATGAATTCAATATATAAAAAAACTAAATGAAAAAACATTTTTTTTTACCTACCTTAACCCTCGCCAGACGCCACAGAAAAAAAGGAACGGGAACTGGGAGTTTGACAGGAATAATGAAACAAGACAGAGTGAGATGAAGCACAATAAGGGAAAATCTAAATTTGCCGATATAATTACCCGAATAGACCAATAAAAGTGAAGATGGACAGTCACATAATTCGCGATCCACAAGAGAAATGGTGCAAAAATGTCACTGACTGGTATCCCAGAGATGGCAAGGGAAGTAGAGGACTTCAACAAATAAGATGAGAAGACGACTTAAAACTCACTGCTGGACAAATATTAGAGGAGGCCTATGCCAGGAGGCAAACTGAGCTTCGGGATATATTATAACTAGAGACACTGATTCATAGCTTTAATTTTTAAGAAATGTAGCATTAATTATTGAATAAATAGCTTTAATTTTGCGTTTTCATAGCGTTTATAGCTAAATAGGATAACGTCAAGGAATGGGAGTCGGCAAGAGGGGAAAAACAATTAAATTGGAAAAATCACTTGAAACATGTTTATTTTATTATTGGTTGAAACTCAACATGGCACATGTTTCTACAGTAGAGTGTGTCATGTTCGTTCTACGATCTGTCAATACAAGATTATAGCAACTAAAAAATCTTTCTGCGTCAACACTATTCACAGGGGCCCACACAGTCATCAGAGCTGCCTCAGCAAATTCTCTGTGAACAATTTTTACAGCTAAGAGTAGCTGAATTATGTCTACAGTGACTCCATCCCTCACTTGCTCTACAAGCTGTCTTTGAAAATACCTGTTACCTTCCAGGAATTTACTGTCATCAACAGATTTAAACGTTGGAGCAAGCCTACTTTTACTTGCTAAAAGAATAGCGTCTGGTCGTTGGACATTCTGACCTACAATGCAGGATTGAACATTTTACCTGCGTGCTCAAGAAATTGATTAGTGCTGTTGTCTTGACGGTTCAGCATATGAGATGCCAGTTTCACAGAACTCTTCTGACAACTCTCTCTTATTTGAGTTTTTATTTGGGTTAAGACAGCCCGGTTCTTTACCTCCTGCACAGCCTTTAAGTTTTGGCAGGGAAAACACCATCACTCGATTTTTGTAAAGAAAGGCTTAGGGACACCAAGTCCTCCCAAAGCAAATGAGCGTATGGATATTTTGACCCTTCTAATACATTCACCAATTTGTTGAGTTTTGTTGTAAAAATCGCTGCTATTTCGCGTTTTAACGTTTTTATCGCTAAAAACACCATTTATCGCTTTAATTCGCGAATATATCGTTAATGCGATGAATCAGTGTCTCTAATCAAACAAACAAGAACATGTCTAGTATTCATAGCTACCAGAAGTCCAGAATAAAAATGCTTATTATTATAATATTAACCTTCACTTCGCACCTGGGGAATAACAATGGCACAACTAAAAAAACCTCTTTTTTCAGGAGAGCAGTTTGAATATTTGGTTTAAGTGTATTAAATCAGTTTATTAACCAATAAAAAAAACACTGTTTTACAAAATTTGAAAAGCAGTATATTAATTAATATTTATTACATTTAATATTATAATAGTGGTACAATGATCATTGTTTGAATTTAAGTAAAACTTTATAATTCAACAATGATATTTTCGCTTTTAAAACCATTATAATATTTTTAAGAATTATGCCGTTTTTTCGAGGATAAAAAAGATATTCAGGAATATTTCTTAACTCTTAACTCAAAAATGCAATTTTTGGACTTGTGCCATTGTTATTCCCCGGGTGTGACTTATTTGGTACAAAACGTTTGGGTCCCAATTATTGGAATTGACTTATTTGATTTACTGCAAAGCGCCCTTAAGGTGAAGTTTGATAGAAGCAGCGCTACAAACCCAAATTACGAACAAATGCAATATTTTAATTACCAGTGTCTTTGTGTATAGTAATTGGTCCTTTTTTTAAGTTTAGGTGTACATAATATATAATGCAGTCATATTAACAGAACTATTTACGTAGTATGTTATATAAGCCATATTTTATAATGTTCACAATTCTCCAACAATTGCTGATAAATCCTCACAAAGGCACTATCGAAAGGATTACTAAAACATAGTTTTCCTAAAACATAAATTTCAAAGGTCGAAGATTACTGTTTCAACTTTTGAACCAGAAATGTATTTCACTTACCAGACTGTTACTTTATAAATGAACATTCTCTTCATTGTGACCCTGTGATTGGATACCATCTGACCCTGTAGCAAACGTAATGCCAAGGTTGCATCATTATTGTTCTCACCTAAAATATGAGATTAATTTTGGCCATTGTTAGTATTAATTTTGGCCAATATCAGTTACTCATAGATTACTGAGTCATAACGAATGATGTAATCAATGTTGCATTGGATTCAATAGATGGATGAAGCCAGTACCGGATTATCCCTAAGGCAACTGCCTAGGGGCCCCGCATCGGCTAGGGGCCCCGTGTCCCGAGAAAAAATGACTTGCTTCAATTAGTGAGCAACGAAGTTTCGGAAAAAATCAGCTTTCAAAATGTTTTAATTTTTTTATTTGGAACATTTACAGGTTAATAATATTAGGTACACGCATTAAAGAAAACAACAAATTATTTATATTAATAATGTTATAACCCAATAAATAACTAATTACATCATGCATTCAGAATTGAAACGTTGCTTGAAAATGGCTTTAGCCGTGTTTAGGGAGCGTTCAAGTATTACGTAACGCAATTTTTGAAGATTTTTGACCCCCCCTCCCCCCCCCCCATATAACGCGCCGTAACGTTTTCCTGTTCAAACCCCCCCCCCCCCCCCCTAAGCGTTACGTAACACCCAAGTAACAATTTTTACCCGAAAGTCACAATTAAGTTGCGCAACGTACTGAAATGTCGCTTAAATACCCTTTTTCTTTTCTTGATTTTATCTCGTTTGCAGTAATAAATAAAACAAGAGATTTCTAACTCGCGATTCATTATATACATTTTATATATTCATATTATCATTTTGAAAAAAATTGAGAAAATTATTATTTTTATCGGCCTTGTATTCCTTCCAGATCTCCACAATTTAACACTGTCTGACCTAGAATAAACCTACATGGTTTTACAACACATACTTTCTTTTACATTAGCTTTAGTGAGGAGGCCCTGAGGAAAGTAATTTCCCTAAGTTTTCCCTGTGGAGCAACACTTTACTCCACTATGATTCACAAGCTGACTCATAGTGGAGTTAAACCTTTTCCACGTCCCGAATGCAGTTATGCAAGTTCTCAAAGGGAAGATTTAAAAATCAACAGTATGATTCACAGAAGAAAAAAACCATTTTCATGTCCTGACTGCAACTATTCGTGTCCTCTAAAGAGATATTTAAGAAGTCACTTGCTGACTCACGGTGTAGAAAAACCGTTTTCATGTTCCGACTGCAACTATTCATGTACTACGAAGAGAAATCTAAAAATTACCCATGTTTACCCACAGTGGAGAAAAATCCACTTCATGTCCTGACTGCAACTATTCTACTTCTCGAAAAAAAATAACGAAAACGGCACTTGCTAACTCACAGTGACGAAAAACCTTTTTCTTATCCCGATTGCGAATATTCATGCGCTACACAACGGTTGAACCACACTGGACAAAAACCTTTTTCATGTCCCGACTGCAATTATTCATGTAGTGCAAAGGAACTTCTAAGAAATCATTTGATTACTCAAAGTGATACAAAACCTTTTACATGTTTCTACTGCACTATTCATGTTCTACAAAGAGTCACCAAAAATCACATGTTAGCGCACAGTGGACAAAAACCATTTTCCTGTCCAGAATGCAGTTATACAAATTCTCAAAAGGACAATTTATAAATCCACCGTGCGATTTACAGAAGAGAAAACCTTTTACATGTCCTGACTGCAACTATTTGTGTTCTTAAAAGGGATATCCAAGAATTCTTTTGCTGACTCTACTCATTGTGGAGAAAAGCATTTTTCATGTTCCGACTGTAACTATTTAGAGAAATAAAAAAAATCACATGTTTACTCACAGTGGTGAAAAACCCATTTCATGCCCTGACTGCAACTATTCTTCTTCTCGAAAAAAAAACTAAAACGGCACTTGCTAATTTACAGTGATGAAAAACCTTTTACTTGTCCCGAGTGCGACTATTCAGGTGCTACAAAACGGTATCTAAAAATTTACATATTTACTCACACTGGACCAAAACCTTTTTCGTGTCCCGACTGCAATTATTCATGTTGTACAAAGGAACTTCTTAGAAATCATTTGCTGACTCACAGTGCTACAAAACCACTTACATGTTTCTACTGCAACTATTCGTGTTCTACAAAGAGGCATGAAAAATCACATGTTTACCTTCAGCAGACAAAACTATTTTTTTGTCCCTATTGTTTTTGGTTTTTCAAGTTCTCGAAAGGAAGATTAAAAAATGCACAGAACGATTCAAAGTGAAGAAAACCTTTTTCATGTTCTGAGTGTAACTATGCATTTACTACGAAACCTAGCTTTAGGTAATATTATTAAATTTTAGCAGTAAACTAACCTGTGTGTTATAACTAAAAAGCGTTGTTCTTACTAAAAAACTCTCGTATAACATCATTCGTATGTTGCATAAATTTTTATTTTTTTTTAATTTTTCTTTTGCTGTCTTCCAAATTTGGTTGGCATTTTTTGGTTGCGCTGCGCTGGCAAGTCAGTATGAGAGCCTTTATAGGCCAATAACAGCTGATGATGTAAATCTCCCGGTTTGGAGGACATTATAATTGCTAAAAACTCACATTAACAACACTGACTACAGCGAATTGTGTTTATGCGTATTTCGTATTTAAAACACTAACGAATACTGACAACGAAAATGACGCACAATACAGTCGAGGTATTCCCCGTACAACATAAACTAAAAGGCTTGCCAACTTGGAAGATTTCAATTCCTTAGTTTTTTATTTAAATAAAGAAAAACATGTTACGTAACGCGTCCTTCGACGCCCCCCCCCGTAACGCGCCGTAACGTTTCACCAGACCCTCCCTCCCCCCCCAAGTGCGTTACGTAATACTTGAATGGCCCCTTAGTGACCAGATCTGAATAGCCAGGTACATCCCAACCTTCCTCTTCCCCACCTCCTTCCCCTCCCTACTACCTTCAGCCTCACAACATACCCCAATTGGGGATGCCATAGTCTCACTGGCTCCAGACGGGAGCAGTTGAGATTCTTGTGCGGTATTCACTGTGAAAAAAAAAAAAAAAATGCACAAATAATAAAAAAAAAACTATAATTAAAACAATTATATAAACATAGTTGTATTTTACTTTTATTTCCTTCTATTTGTTGCAACATTACTTAGTATCTGAAGTGATTGAAGGTGCCGTGTGTGGTTTATATTGGCATTTGTTTTATTTTATTTCTAATTATATGTTTAAAATATAAATGTTGTACAAGCCTCAGTATGCACTACCAATCTGCTTACTAAAATTCCTTGGGAAAGGTTGTCTGGAAGAGATCACTTTAGTGACAAGACGGCTCATTGTAATGTTTTTTTTATATAATAATATATATATTTTTTTTTGTATGTGACCTTTTATGTGCAATAAAGGGATATTGTATTTTATTGTATTGTATTCGTTTTATTATTGAATGGGGTGATGGCATACCTTACGTAATATAGTAAAATAACATATTAAGTAGGTATAATAATAATAAATAAAAAAATTACAAGTATTTTTTACAGTGTCCAGTGCCTTAAGGCGGGGGTAAGGTTTTAAAGGCGAAATTCATGATTTTTTTTTGAGATATGAATAATGTTGGTTTTATTTATTTCGTACACACTTTAGAGTATAACATCTGAAGTATCTTTTACAAAATTTTTAATTAAAAATATCAACAAACAAGTCCGTGAGAGCGCATCTCCGGAGGCACCTCGAAAAAAAGTTGTTATGCGGTGAACTCCATAACTCGTCACCGGATCATTTGAAACAAAAAAATCGAAATGCTTTTAAAAGGTAATATATTTTCCTAGGCAGTCAGAGGGAGTTTTTTTCGATTTATTTTTTTTTTGGCAGCATTTTGAAGTAAAAAACGCGATTTTTGCTAGAAAAATTTCGGTGAATTTGTTATTATAAAATGGTAAAAAAAACTCCCTCTGACTACCTATTGATTTATGTGTAGAAATAGTGTACAAAATTTCAAAAACATCGGTCAAGTCAAGTCAAGATTTTGAGTTATGATGTTCACAAACTTCATAAATGTTGTTTGCGAAAAAACCGATTTTAAATTTTTTATACTCGAAATATACTTGAATCGAGCATGAGGGCCTTTGAAACGCTGTACCTTCGTTAGTTTTACTCCGATTTACTTGAAATTTTGACACAATACTCAATATACTGACATGTTTTACATTCAGTAAGCCCCCCCCCCCCCCTCCCCCCCTTAGAACCTTGTTAAGGATTTTTGATCAAGGGAACAAGGAGGCGTTTGTAGGTCCCTTCAACCCCCCCTCCCCCCCCGTTAGGGGGCCCCGAGACGTGCATTGCCTAGGGGCCCCGACATGGTTAATCCGGCCCTGGATGAAGCTTGCAGGTTGATATTTCAATAATATATGCAATTTTAGGCTTTGAAAAATATCATTCTGCTAATTTATACTTTGTTTGTATACTTAACACTTCTTAACATTCTGCGGAGTTACTGCATTTTGCTTTAATGTCATTCATACACGGAGCTACTTACAAGAGACTCAAGTTTTGTGCACATAGCATATGCATTGCTCTTGAGTATCCGCCGTTACGCTTCTGATCATGCTGGTGGCATGCTATGCTAGTTGCATCTACTACTAGTTTGACAGAAATGTGTCCGAACGTGATTTGAATGTTAAATTTGTTCTGGAGATGGGAAAATATCCATGTTTTATTCTTGAATACATCATGAATCAATCTTGCTAAATATCGAAATATGTACACAGTTTTTATAAGTTTCATGTCTATTAAAAACTAAAATGCAACAATTGTACAAGCAAATGAGTATAAATTATCAAATAAAGCAAACACTTTGTGGCTTGCATTATACAAAATGAAACAAGTTCTTTGTTTAAAACCACTTTATTTTAAATTATGTTCGTCGACTGGTTTCGCTTTATATATAAACTATGTTTTATATGTTTATTGTACTAAAGACAGTTGAGATCAAATATAAGCTATGTTTTATATGTTTATTGTCCTGAAGACGGTTGTGATCAACCGAAATCGGTCGACGAATATAAATTAAAATAAAGTGGTTTTAAACAAAGAACTTGTTTCATTTTGCAAATGAGTATAATATCGTCGGTGTGAATCTAATACTGCAGAAGAACCATTTGTAAAATGGTCTAGAAAAAAAAATATCTAGGGATGTACACGCTCTTGTTTGCTTTTGTACTGGGGGTGGTTCATTCGCAGTATTGACTTTAAACCAGTACAAGCAGTCTATTGGTCAATTTCAAAATTTGAAAGCACCTATCAATGCGGCTTGTTCTGTACAACTCAAAGCGCCAAAAAAACAAATTTTGAAATTATCGACTCATACCATGGTATTGAACTTACATAAACGATATGTAGTTTCCATCAATATGCAGGCAGCCGATGTAAGAAGCTAAGAAATGCTGCATTATCCAGTCATAATACAAAACATCATAAAGTTGGCGGCAGTTGTGCGAACAATCTACATTTTGCTTTCCTACATTTTTTTATTTTTAATAAAGAAAGGCAAGCTTTCCCGGGTTACGAATAACCTAACAATGTTTGAAAATTTCTTGCTACCACCACAGTAAGCGGAAAATCTTGCTTGTGTCGTGATGGAGGACTTAGCCAGCCGAGGAATTGGACCGACGCCCGGGTGGGACCCAACCACGATGCCCACTCAGCTACTGACCGGTCTATCGTTTACATGCTATATCTACATTTTGCTTGATTGTCACCTGCAGTTGAAGATGTGAAGTAAATAAGAATCAATCATTCGGTTATCTTTTACATTTAAATACATAACTTGGTGTTTTCTCTTTGTAATGCTGTTTAGTTCATATATCTCAGCATAATAGTAAGGGAGACAAAGATTTCTACGAGACCTATAATATGAGCTGTTCCCAAAAGCGAAAAAATTAGCCTGAGGGATGAAGTGGAACGTTTGCGTGACCCGTTTCATACAAATCAAAAAAGAGTATGGCCGAAACGTTTCGTCCGCGGCTATTATTCAAACGCCGTCATATTTAATGAAAATATTTGACTTGTAGTGGCATCTATGGACATGTCTACAATAACGACTTCACAGTTTTAGTTTAAAAATTCTTTTTGCGTCATTTAGCAGACGTCAGAGGAAGGAGGCTTTTTTTTTGTATAGATATGTTCATCAATGTTGGAATCGACGTCAATGATGTTTTAATTCAAAATATAAGATTATTTTCAGTTAATCTTTGATAATTTATAAAAAAAATAACCAAAACAAAACTCTCTCCTCAAGTAGAGTTTTGTTCGCCAAAAATCACTCGCTGAGAGGTTAAATTATAAGATGTAGCTCGTTAAAGATTTTAATGTTTCATGATTTTGGAGGCAACTTGGGCAATTATTTGGGAGTAAATGAAAAACAATAAAATAATTTTACATTTATTATAAAAGTATGATGAAATATAAAATTAAAATTAATAATAGACATCATTTTGATGGGTGTAAATTTAAATTACAAATTACCTATTTACAAAAATTTGTCATTTATATATTAAAATTACTACCCAAAAAACGCATTTTCAAAGATTTTTAATTTTAAATTTCATCATATTTTTGTAAAAAATATAGTAAAATAATTTTTTTTACTGTTTTTCATTTACCTACAAATAATTTGCCCAAGTTGCCTCTAAAATCATGAAACATTAAACTCTTTAATGGCCTACATTAGGGTTGCCAGATGTTCGGTTTTGGAACGGACAGTACAGTTTTTTAAACGACTGTCCAGTCTAGAAAATTTTGGAAAACCGGACAATAGAATGTTGAACAATTTTTTTCTTTCAAATACAAAATACAAATTACAAAATACAAAATACATTTGGTTTTGGTAGAACCTTTGGTTGCAATAAATTGTCGTAAATGCCCTTATCTAAGGGTGCGTTTCCATAGAAGCAATGTTGAGCAGAGTGAAACAGAGACGTGCAAAAATTGACCAATCATATTGCTCAAAAGACACATCTCATCTCCGCTTCACTTGTAAAATTTGTGGTAAAGGACTCATTGTGCACTTGTGTTATAATAATAATATATTATTATTATAACACAACATTTGTATAGCGCTATTTTGGGTTATTTCTACTGACCGACCGAAGGCTCGGTTTCGGTTTCGTCAAGGTTCGGTAAAAAAATCTAGTTTCGGCATCAGTTTCGGTTTCGGCAGAAAATCTGCCGAACCTTCGGCCGCACCGAAACTCTGCATTTGTGAATTATCGCGTGCCGTTTGACTGACTTCGGGTGAGTTCGTGGCTCGTGTGTCATCCACCATCATCACCGGTCCGGCGTGCTTGTATTGTGAGTTTATGTGATCACAAACTTCAATTATTTTTATTTATTTCATTCAAATTTTAATTTTATTTAACAAGTGTAAATAAAAATTAAAATCTAGTCTCCTTCAACGGAAGCGATCTTCCAAACAGTCCCTCCTTTGATGTGCTTGGTGTAAGGCCCTCTGTTCATGGAGATACTTACAATCTACGTAATTGTGACGAAACCACAAGTACCCTGTTGATATACATACTACTTTTTAATGCTAGTCTCCGTACACCGCGCTATCCGAAATATACTATATAGTCACATGAGAATGGGTCGTTTCTATGACTCATTCTTGAGTTCAACAGCTCGGCTGTGGAACCCGGCCTCTATGTTTCCTCCCTCCTTCCTCTCCCCAAAAAGACCCTCCATATAGCATCTTCAAAGATGACATACGCCCTGAGGGAAATTATTTTCCTCAGGGTCTCTCATGTGGAGTTAATGTAAAAAAATGTTGTGATTGTAAACGCAATTAAAATTATAATACTTAATTTATGAAGTCCTTACTTTATAGTGAATATAAGTGTAAAAAATAAGCCGAATTTCAGTAAACAATAGATTTTTAACATGTCTAAAAAGTTTCGGTTTCGGTTTCGGCCGAAACTGAGACAGATATCGAATATTCGGTTTCGTTTTCGGTAGAAAATCCTGTTTCGGTCTGACACTAGTTATTTCACTTCAAGTGCGCTCTACTGTAATTAACTTAAAAATAGTTTAGTATTCAGTCAAATTATTCCTATAGTGCTTGATCTAATACTATGACACAAAAATGTACAATACAAAGCAATGACAAGCATTACATAATATGATAGAAGATGTACAATAACAGTGCTATTATAGCACAAGACGTGTTGCCAACTCTAAATATTAACACACATAACATATAGCTTTGGATTCTAGCGTTTTTAGTCTACGTATTATCTATGTCAGTTTATTTTTCATTATCATTATTAAGATCGCTAAATGTATTTGAAAATGTATTTTGAAGCCATAAGTATTTGAAATACAAATTACAAAATACCTCAGCCCCAGGTAATTGAAATACCAATTACAAAATACATTTTTTGGAAGTAATTGAAATACAAATACAAAATACGTATTTGTATTTCAAATACGTATTTCAATTACAAGTATTTCAAATACTGCCCAGCCCTGGTAGTAGCAAGACTTGCAGGGGAGAGGGGCGCTCCCTGCTCCACAGTAGCCGCTTTTCGCCAATCCACGGCCCCGACCCGCTCACTCAGTTGCATCGCGGAAGATTACCTACGCTAGATGAACTAATTGATATACAGGGTTTTCCAATAAGAGGTGTTATTTTGAATAGCCCGCTATTTCGGTAGTTTTGAAGCTGTCATTTTTTGACATTTGACAAGTAGAAACTACGCCATTAATAAAAATGGGACGATACACGCTTCAACAACGCATTGAAATTATTAAAATTCACTATGAAAATGAGGCTGGAGCAACAGTTACGGTGAATGGATTGCGCTATCGAGAGATGATTAATGATTTTTATGTCCGGAATTGGATGGTATTGATCTGGACAACGTTCATTTTCAACAAGACGGTGCTACGTGCCACACAAGCAACGAAACCATTGATCTTTTACGGGAAAAGTTTCCGGACCGTGTTATCTCTCGAAGAGGTGGTCACAATTGGCCACCGAGATCTTGTGATTTAACACCTTGCGACTTCTTCCTTTGGGGCCACGTGAAAGAAAAAGTCTACGCCAACAGCCCAGCGTCGATTTAAGACCTCAAAGATGGAATTCGTGAGGCTATCGAGGACATAGGGCAGCCACTTTGCGATTTGGTTATGGAAAATTTCATGAAAAGGATATGGTCCTGTAAGCGTGGTCGTGGTGGTCATTTGCCTGATGTTATTTTCCACTATTAACGGCATACCTTCCTCTTTATAATGAAATAAACATCCGATCATTTATATTAAAAAATGGCATTTTTCTTTGAATATCAAAATAACACCTCTTATTGGAAAACCCTGTACTTATGGTCACTATCCCCACGTAAGCAGCAAACTCCTCCTGAAAACCTTTGTGAGGAACTGGCTGCACTTAAAAGTATTTTTCTTTCACTTGAAGGAAAATCCATTGATATGTGGTGTAGGTTTTTCAACGATGAATCAGCACCAAATCTGTTGAAAATGGTACAATAAAAATGTGTGCAGTGTTCCCGTCTCATAGAAATGCCTTAGTAGAAAGAGTTTTTAGTGTAACGGGTAATGTATGGACTGAGGAAAGAAATCGACTAGGTGTGAGTACGGTAAAAAGCGAATCAGTGTTTTCTTCAATGTAAATGTCAGTTGCACTGAATTTAAAGATACAATTTCAGGCAATAAACGATTATTAACCACTCAGGTATTTTGCGATTATGCAAGTTTTTTGTCTTAAATGAACTGTTAGATTTATAAAAATTTTATATTATTTCCGCTTCGCAATTAAAGCTCTATAAATGAAACATTTCTGAACGTAGCCGAATACAAAAAACTGTTTTTGAAAGGTTATGAGATAAGGTTTCAAATTGTTATTTTACAAATAAATATTAAAATTTAGAATGCCAACATAAAAAAATTGTAAAAATGACTATGTGATGTTTTTACGTGAAAATGGCACTAAAATCACAGATTATGTTAAAAAAAAACACTTATTCTATTTTATAAATGTATAATATACAATTTTGTCACTTTTTTTTTACCATTTCATGCAAGAATATTTAATAAAAAATTAACAATGTCTAACGGCGCGTAGGCGATTTGGCGGGTGAAAACTGTTTCTACAAAATAAGTCTTTTTTATGTGGACAACTTTGAATAGAAATTTGAAACTTAATTCAATATGGATCTTCTACTTTTTGTTTTAGGGTTGTCACTAGAACAATAACAGAGTTATAACAACTTCTGTGGGAACACACGCGTTAGCGTGAAAACACGCTTATTGTACTTGTCTGCTATTGTTATATTGTCGTGTAAAGGTTGCTTATGGCTTACGGGTCGGAGTGGTTGAAAGCAGTAGCAACTAGTGTCAGATATGTTAAAAAGTGATTTTTATCTTACGTACACTTACAATAATAAAAAGGGGGACCCTTTGACAAAAAGTGTTTGGTTTTTTTATCTGGCCGTCTGGCAAGCCTACCTACATCTTATAATTTAAAGCAAAAATGAATAAAGTAGCTCACATCCATACTAGACATTTGATACACCTTTTGATTACAAAATAATTTTTCAGTTTTTCAATCCAAAATTACGATTTGTATGAAACAGGCCGAAATGGGCCGCGCAAACGTTTCTCTTAACAAAACCAAATTGTTTCACCATCGTCATTAACTTAGCACCTATAAATAAGTCATCAAACAAATGTTTAAAAGGAAGGGAGGTAATAAATAAAATAAAAATGCACACTTTTGACAAGTTTAATTTACTTACATAAATAAATCATCATCGAACATAAAAAAAGATTGTTTTGTGCCTCACAATAATTACAAACAATTCTACTCACGCAAGATGCAGAAACCTTAAATTATGGGGTGAGTTGACATAAAATTAACGGCCATACTCAAAAATTAAGTAGCTTGGTGTGCTTGCAAGGCAGAATTTTCAAAAGACAAAAAATGAAATATGTAATAAAAACATAATATTATGCAAGTTTAAAAATTTTCACACAACTTCATTCTTATATTTATTACACACAAGCAGATAGATAATTTACATTTGAAAGATATTTTGAATATCAAGCTCATTTTACATGATGCTGTGTAATATTTTCAAAAGAATAATAAAATTTTATTCAAATGAGCATTACTTCATAAAAATTGCAACAGATGGCAGTGTCAGGAAAAGTTTAGTTTGAGCGTTGAAAGATAGATGGCAGTCAACAAGCACACAAATTGAATAAGAACTAAGGATTGTAAAATGCAATTTTACAATCGCTATCACAAATGAATAATAGAAGGGGTATGTTTCAATCATAAAAAAGCTAGGATTATAATTCTAGGGGATATAATATTATACACAGTTGAATAGAAAGATAAAGATATTGTAGGGTATTTAGAAGTAACGTTTGTCTGTTTGTTTATGGTTATTTAGGGCACTGCATGCATGTAGAATAGAATCATGTTCAAGTAAAGCAAGTGCACTAGGAGAAGCGTCACTTTGTCACGTCATTTCTTCTTAGGATCCTTGAGCCCCGCTCCGGCGTTGAATTTGAAGAAGATGATGTCTCCGTCTTCAACGGTGTAGTTACGCCCTGGAAAATAAACAGAAAATAATCTTAAAATCAAGTCCCGATTTATCACATTTAACCCACACAGTTCACAATTTGAAAGAGAAAAACGTGAAAGATTTTTGGGTTTTGGAACGGGGCGGGAAATTTATCAGCCCTACTGATAAATTTCTGAAAGATACTGCCTTGGCACATATAGATAAGGATGTTGATGACCCGACAGACCTCCAAAATTATAATTATTATATAATGTGCTCTCTATACATAGTAAGGTAGATTACCAATTAACACTAGATGAATTCTGGAATACAGCATTCAAAAAACCTGTAAACCACAACTACTTTACTAGGCATAGGGAAGCACAAATGTTTATTATTAATATATCTCAAAATGTATATGGCGACAAAACAAAAAGGCATAAAATTCTGGAAATATTTAACGCATTACCTGAAAATATAAAAAATGACACATCTTATTCAAAAAACAAAACAAAAGGTAAATCATTCTACCTCCGTAGAACATGAAAACAAATAATATTGTAGACAAATACCTAGATCTATGAAAAACAAATAACATTGTGAACACGTACATAAATCTTTCAACCATTGTTTGTGAGTTTACGTACTACAATGTTCCTACGACGCTCGCTCTGGTCAAGAAATCCCCCTCTACCACGTGTTGCCAACCCTCAAAAAAATAAAAACCTCCGCCCGTTATGGTCACAGCACACTTACTTTCTGAACATGCTAAGTACTTTGGACAGACCTAATTTCTAACTTCACTATGTTTGTTGACTTAGCAGGGGTGCTCGGTTTCATGGGGTGAGGTTTGTCCAGTTCTTGGCAGAGGATGTGTTTACCCACCAATTGATGGGGAGAGGCCGTTTGAGGGACACCCTTTGACCTCTTCTGACCCATCCTGGAGGGATGGATCTGTATGTCCGTCACTCCTGGACACACTGACCCCTTTTATAACCACCCCTCAAACCCTTTTACCTTCACAGAACTTTCTCCGATTAAAAATACCCTTCACTCAGCATCGACAAAGATGACATAGGCCCTAAGGAAAATATCTCACTATCACAAAACTGAAAGTGTAGATTTACAGTGTTTGATTGTAGTCGAAATATGAATTCAATTTTTGAGTTGCAGTTGAATTTCAGTTTGTATAAAAACCTGGATACAATCAGAATGAAAACCTCTACTTTTGATTTACGTAGAATTTAATCTAAGAACTCAATATTTCTTCTTCAATCACAGCAAACTTATTTTGTGGCACTATTTTAATTTAAAATTAATAAAATACTTGGTTTTGTGGATAGTACCTAAGCACAGCACTCAACAGCCAAAAAAACATTATTCTAGGATGGCAACTCCGGCATTCTAGTGTGTTCTACCGGGCGCTGTCAGAAAAGAAAAATTATAAAATTCATTCTTGGTTATTCGTTGGTTCGGGCTGCTGTGCGCGGAGATTACTATCCCCATAGTTCACCCTCCGGTTTAAATTTATTGTCGTATAATATAATTTATAATTTTAAATATACCGGAGTCAGATAAAATAAAATTCAACTTATTATTTCAAAGAAACCCGTGACATTCCCAAATAACGTGGAGGATTGGAGTGTAAGTATTCGATCCCCCACATTTGTTATAGTTTTAATAATTTTTATTGTATAAAAAACCAATATTTTTTTCTTCCAATCTAGATCCCTTCCCCCCCTTGGTGAGATAAATTTTGGCCACTTCATATTTTCTTTTCAAGTAACGTGAGATTTTGCTGGAACCCCCCTCCTTTTGTGTTCACGTAGTTAATGTTTGCTCCCTAAGTGTTGTGTCTGTTAATTTTTAATGATTAATACAATGATAGAACTTTAGATATGTTTGGTAGCTTCCAAATAAGTTTAAGTTCTGCCGCTCTCCGCTGGCAGACTGAAGGTGCTCGCCCAAATCTCCAATGCTTTTGGCAATCATCGTAACCTTTCGTACCTAAGATACAAATGAGATAGTTCTCTTCTGATATCATATCTTCTGCCATCTGTTGGGATGTCGCAAAACTTCATTTTACTAAATATGCTATCGACATCTGTTGACGGAAGCTGAAACTACATGATTAACCTAAACACTATAGTAAGCAACTTACTTCATCAGGATTTACTTAATATGTAATCCCTTCACATAATGTCGGCAATAAAACAGTTTTAATACCAGGAACTAACATTATAAAACATACGGTGACTAAAAATGTAAATGTTTCATCAATAAATTAATAATAGAGGACAATATCAGTAGATAAAGAACTCAAAAATGCAAAATAGTTTCACGAGTCAGCTGGCATTATCATAATGCAATCATCACATTAAAGGTCAGTCGGTCTTCAAAGTAATGAAGATTATTAACCTGTTGTATGCGGACGTCGTAGCAGTTAGGTTGTGAGCGACCGTGTCCTGTAAAGTCACAAGAGTTGTCTTGTGAACATTTAAATGAAAAAATGCTGCCACAGGTGGTGCATCTGGCATCAAAATGTCACACTTTTAAAGAGATAATAAAAATATTGTTTAATTAGCGGAACAGAGAGGCATTCTGACAGTCACATAAGAAAGAAAACAATATAAGACGTAAAAATAAAGAAATAAAATATCTACTGTATAAAATAATAAAGGGTCTGCCATCTAACTTTTTTTTTTCAACTAGTGCTTATTTCGTGAATGGTAACACTTAGCTCATGTCTGATTTGACAGATAATTAGTGTTATCCTTCCGCTGAACGAATATGGTTGTGTATACGCTTGAACAACGCTAGGAAATATTGCGACATTACTTTGAAAATCATGGTAATGTTGCAGAATGTGTGCAAAAATTGGAATTTTTTAAAAATTGAAAAAAAAAAATCGTTTGGCAACCTCGGAGCTGCGATTTGACACCGTTGGACTATTATTTGTGGGGTGCCCTCAAAGGTAAGTGTTACGCCGACAAGCAGGAGACAATTGACGCTTTTAAGGACAATATTCGTGAAGCCATTGGTGAAATACAGCTGCACACAATCGATAATGTGTTTAAAAATTGGACCGATCGTGTAGGCTACTGCATGGCCAGCCGAGGCAGCCATTTGAATGAAATTATGTTCCATTATTAACCGGAAGGATTGTACTTTAAAATAAAAAAAGAAATTTGAGAAAATATTCAGTAGTTTTTTTTTATAGCATTTTCAAAAAAAAAAAGTTATTTGGCGGATCCTTTATACATGGTGTAAGAAAATTAGTGCTACAAGCAGGAAACTAGTGAATCTAAATCACATTTTTGGAGTCGATTTTGTAATAACGAGTACATACAACTTTTCTTGATTTGAGTTTTCAATTTCAAGTAAATCAAGTCCAAAATTGAGTTTTTTTAGTCAAATTTGAAAAAAAAATTGGTCATATTTTGTATTATTTATATTATTAGCGTCACATCTTAGGGGTACTGTGTGGGGGGTTTTTTTTAAGGAGAGATTTCTGGGAAGGAAATAGGTACAGTACTGTGCGAATTAATGTGAACACGTGATAATTAGCACAATTACACTTGTTCTTGCAGTTGTATGTAGCATACTGTAATAGCGGCCATTTTGTGTTTGTGTTCTATCATTCAGTGAGTTACGAGACACACCAAGCTACATATGCGTTAATTTTTGTAATTTTTTAGAATTACAGTTTTTTTTTCAGGGGTAAACTTAACTAAAGCTTTTTGTTTCTTATTTTGAACCCCTCAAGAAATCGCCATATAAGCACTTTAACTGTCTTTAACGAAATGACATTTTACGAAAACTTTTTGTTATTACCGCTTCACAATTAAAGCTCTATAAATGAAACATTTCTGAACATAGCGGAATAGTAAAAACTGTTTTAGAAAGCTTACAAAATAAACTTTCAAATTATTATATTACAAATAAATATTAGCATTTGTAAATATTAAAATTTAGAACGCAAACATTAAAAATACGTTAAAAATGACTCACGTGATGTTTTTATGTGAAAACGGTACTAAAATCACAGATTATTTAAACAACAATACTTAATCTATTGTATATATGTGTAATAAACACTTTGGTCACCTCACTTTTTTATCATTTCATATAAAAATATTTAATAAAAATTAAAAATGTCGAGCGCGGACAGGCTGCCGGTACTAAATTTGGGCGGGTAAATATTTTTGTCAACTATGCGACTGACAGCTGATTATTATGTATTTCTATAGACAACTTGATAGTGATGTAACTAAATTAATAACGGAGTTAGAACGATTTCTATGGAAACACACGCGCTGACGTATAAACACGCTTATTGTACTTGACTGCTGTCCCATTTCTAACGCTTATATCTGCTTACGTTGCGGACCGGTTAAAGATGGATATTTCTCTTTAAAAATGCACAAAGATTGTTAATATTTCAAAGACAAAAAAATTACATAGTTGAATAGCCAGGTAACTTTCCGGATCCTAATCCAATTGAAAATCGGTGGGCTATAGTTAAAGCAAGACAAGCACAACAAAAACAAAGCTGATTGAGGCAGTAATTTAGAGACACGCAAATATCAGAAAATTGTAAAAAAAAATTGTTGATTCTATGCCAAACCGTGTACAAGAAGTTATAAAAGTTAAGGTAGGACACACTTTGTATTAAAAAAAAAATTAATTGTAATTGTTTCTGTATTTTTTTCTTCAATAAAGAATATATATTATTTTCTACACTTGTGTTCACATTAATTCGCACAGTACTGTATGAGGGGTGGGTAGGAATCTGGGGGTCAGTGAGTAAAGTTGGGAACATACTAGGCCCAAGCAATGCTACTTTACGCGACTTTCGAAGACGTGTGTTTTCTTTTTTTATGTCATATTCAATTATGCTGTGAAGCTCTTCAAATATGTACCACTTTACTCATATGGAAGTATATGAAGAATCGTCCGTCATCAGATTCTAGTTCCTTTACTAAAGTATGGAACTCTCCAAACATTTGTCTTTGTTTGTTAATGTTGTGGACCCAAATACTTCTCACTTTATTATTTTTACGAGAATATTGATTTAATAATAATAATCGTAGCAAATCATCTTCAAATTCGCTTTCAAGACATGGCAAAGCGGTCGTCTGCTGAGAAGAGAATCACATAAACATAACCTAAAAAATAAATGTCAAATGTGTCGAATCAAACGCACCTGCGCACAACCAGAGACCTCTTGTCACGTGGTCACAGCGACGCGTACCTACGTCGGCCAGTGTGAACATGGACAGGAACGTTGCGCCGCGTCGCGTAGCGTTGCGTGGGCCTAGTATGTTCCCAGCTTAAAGGAGTGACGAATGAATTCATCCCTCCAACTGCGGTGCAAGGCGATGGGTCGAGGGATTCTGGAGGGATGCTGGAGAGGTCAAAAGACCTCCCTTAACCAGTCTTTCTCAATCCGGCCTGTCACACAGCAGGTGGGCAGACATATTGGCAGCAAAGACCTGGACAAACCTCTCCCTATGAAGCCGTGTACCTCTGCTAAATCACCTAACGTAGCGAACCACTTGGAGTGACCTACGGCACAGTGGTTGGTTATCCTCCCAAAATAGAGGGTTACTTGTTTATTGTCTTTTAAAATGTGTGGAAGAGTAAAATCAACTCTGATGTCTGATGATATCTATTTTTTCTATTAAAAAAAATATATACAAGGGTGTCCGGCGGTAAAGTGCATTAACTTCGGGAGGTGATTCTACATGATGGTAGGAGTAAAAAAGATTAACAACTTTTTCCCAAATTCCAACATTTTTTTCCCATACAAAAAGACGTACCTACTAAAAATCCTTAGTGTGAGGTACGATCTTACTTGCTGAGAGCCTGCCGGGCGCCCGAATTGATTGTGATTGGCCCGTATCGTAAGAGCAGAAAATAATAAATCTGGCCGCACACGCCGGACTAATTTTATCTTTTTATCTCAAAATTACCTTTAAAAATTGGAATTTCGAAAAAAGTTATTTATCTTTTTTACTTGTACTATCATGTAGAATCACCTCCCGAATTTAATGCACTTTACCCCCGGACACCCTGCATATATATCATTCAATCACCCGTCGTCACTGATCCCACTTATACACATTGCGATGGGTTCACGTGATAGGCGCGCTGTTTCATGTATTAAGGTGCTGCTGGAATGAGACAGAATGTTTACATGTGACCCACCGCTATGCTATACCCGACTACTCAGTTTCTAATTGAAAAAAAAATATCATCAGACAGCAAAATGACTTCTACAGTTTTTACTCCAGCAATTACACTGTATAAGTATATTTTGGGTTCTCATATGATGTAGATTTCCTAGTTTCACTTTTGAGTAAGTTGAAGGGGGGTGCTGTGCCACTGGACTACAGATCCTGTACGAGAGTGAATATAATATAATAAAGATGCCCACCTTGCTGGCGGTATTTGCCGGCTGCTTTGGCTGCGGCCTCGCTGCCCTCCTCCTTAAAGTCCTTGTAGTGCATCACCTCCGCCATTATGAATCCCTTCTCAAAGTCCGTGTGGATGCGACCCGCCGCTTGAGGGGCCTTTGTTCCTTTCTAAAAGCAAACAATAATTATTCAACTATATTATATTACCATAGATAACTTATTTATTTATTACAATTTGGGAAGTGGATATGGGTACTGCCGCCCCGGGAAGCATTTGTTGGATAACCAACAACCCCTGCCACAGGTTACCCCGAGTGTTTCGCTACATTTGGTAACTTAGCAGGAGTGCCCGGGTTTATGGGGTGAGGTTTATCTAGGTCTTGGCGGCAGACTGACTGATTGAGGGAGATCTTTTGACCTCTGCAGCCGGACTCTCTCGACCCATCGCCAGTGGGAAGAATGGATTCATACGTCCGTCACATACCATTTTCCTTCCCAGAACTTCCTCTCCTTCCTTTCCCTAAAAGTACCCTCCACACAGCATCCCTAAAGATAACGTATATCCCGAGGAAAATTGTTTACCTCAGGACCAGCTGTGTGGAATTATTAAAAAAAAAAAATCGACTTCTGATTTTGTAATTGAGGATCTTAAACACTCAACCACTGAGGTCGCATTTATAGCATCTTCATAAATGCATTCAATAATTAATTTATGCTAAAATGTGCTAATTCAAAATCAAGTATTTACAACAAATTATCTTTTTAAATGTGAAGGTCACAATGATCAGATTACTAAGCAGATGGGTTAAAGGGTACCATTATTATTTCTAATCACAGATTGCATTTAGTTCAGGAAGAATCTTGCAATCATACATAAAGATAGCAGCCAAAAAATATGTGTTAAGAAATGAAAATAATTTATTTATTTATTTACGCCCTTTTACGGGGCTTTTACATAAGTATAAATTTACAACGGTATTTTGCAACGAAATATATAGTATTTATTGTACATAACTGAACTGCGTCAGTAACAGTTAGGGAATGCAATCCCGGTATACCGGGATCCCGAAATACCGGGATCCCGCAGACATTTTGCGGGACTAATCCCGGTCGAAAATTTTGCGGGATCCCGCTGGACTGGCGGGATTACAGAGAAGAATAGCTCATACGTGTTACTCTGCGCGCGACGGCGCGTAGACTGAGAGGCGAGAGGGAATCAGGGAAGCGATGCGAGCGAGATAGGGATGGTGTGACCGTGCGGGGCGGGGCGGGGGATAGCTTGCCTGCCAGTCACAACTTGTAAGTTGACACAATACACAACGCAGTGATTTACGTATTCATTGAATATTCATTGTTTTATTTTAGATTAATCAAAGTGAACTGATCTTTCTAGGTTTCTTATATTGTTAAATAAGTGAAAATAATGTCGCAAACAGTGTATAAAGAGTTTTGTGGTATTATTCCTGTATGGAAGTATATTTTAAAAGCCGGAGATTCACAAACTGCAAAATGTAAGTTGTGCAAATCAATAATTAAAACGACAGGACGTTCAACAAAAGGATTACATGTGCACTTGAAGTCAAAACACAAAATTGACACGGCGAGAAAACCAGATGGAGAAAGTGATGCTGCTTCTACAACTGCATCGACGTCCAGTTCTTCCACATCGGCTCATTGTGAACCTCAACCATCAACTTTGGCAAAGAAGGATAAAATCACTGACCATTTTTCAAGCAAAAACAATACCGTCGAAAAGAGGGTATCACGAATGGTGTCTAAAGATGGTTTACCATTCCGAGTTTTCTGTACCTCGTCGGATTTACGTGATCTTTTTAAAGCCGGGGGTTATAACTTACCAACATCCCCTAATTCAATCAAATTAATGGTTATGAATTACGGCACGACACTAAAAATGATGGTTATTCAAGATCTTTTAAAGCTGAAAGAGAGCAACTACAGATTTACCCTCACATTCGACGAATGGACATCCACGAGAAATCGGCGCTATATAAACGTAAATGTTCATGCCTTTGCTAAGGAAAAGGCTATTTTCTGGAACTTAGGGCTAGTGCGGATTTGTGGCAGTTTGCCTGCAGAAGCCTGTATTACAATCCTAAAAAAAAAACTATCAGAATACAAGCTGTCCTTGGATAAGGATATAATCTGTATCACCACAGATGGTGCCAAAGTAATGGTAAAAGTTGGAAAGCTGATCAAACCCGATCAACAACTTTGTTATGCTCATGGGATCCAATTGGCTGTTGTGGATATTATTTACAAAAAACAAACTTCATCACCTAGTGGCCCTGAAGCCCCTGGAGCTTCAGATGAAGAAACGTCAAAGCAAAATGAAGCAGACAGTGAAAGTGCGGATGAGAATCGTGAAAATGACTCGGAAAATGACCAAAATGACAATTTTGATTTGTCGTTTCCTACACCTACAAGCGAAGTAAACCTGGCTATGGAGTACGCAGACGTTATTAGTAAAGTAAGAAAGGTAGTAAAACTATTTAAAAATTCACCCACAAAGAACGATCTGCTGCAGACTTACATGACAAAAGACATGGGAAAAAATATTGCTTTATTATTGGACTGTAAAACAAGGTGGTCAAGCCTGTGCGAAATGATATCAATATTTAACAAAGTAAGATTGTGCGTATCGAAAAGTCTGGTTGACTTAGGGCTCGGTGCAAATCTTGACTACTTTTTCACTGAAGAGGAATATGGTGTGCTGAACGATCTGGAAGGAATATTACAGCCGGTGAAATTAGCAGTCGAAGTTTTATGTAGGCGAGAGTCAAACTTGGTTACTGCGGAAACCACTTTAAAATTTGTTATTAGCAAACTGAAAAATATTAATAAACCATTAGCCCAAAAATTTGTTGATTCGTTGAGGAAACGGATTTCAGAGCGGCGAACTAACTTGACAGCGGTTTTATTATACTTACATGATCCATATAAGTACGAAGAAGACAGAAGTCAATTTATTAATGTCGACGACACATTCAGTCTACCTTCAAAAAGTGTAATACGTAAGGCAATCAAAACTATAGTCGAAAGGCTGTACACGGACAAGGATAACAACGCAGTAGCCACTGCTCCTGCTGACGCTGATGATCCTTACGATGACGATGACGACACTCCTCTCGCTAATCTGGAGACATACGAAGTAGCAGCAGCAGAACCAATATCACTTCAAGACGAACTCGAACTTACTTTGATTAGTATGAAGAGTTCGAGATCAACAGCCCAACAACCTAGGTCTGGCAATATGAGCAACCTTGATGTTTTGATAAAGAAGGAAATGAATTACTTCGAGTCCGGTGGATTAAAAGGCACATATCTTCAATTCTCTTACAATGCGCTAATAACTATTGTGCCAACCAGTGTGGAAGCTGAACGAGCTTTTTCAGCCGCTGGCTACCTTGTGTCCAATATCAGAAGCCGTTTATCAGACGACACAATTAATACCTTAACTTTTTTACGAAGTTTTTCCAAAATAATGTTTAAACTTATGATTCTTATTGTAAAAGAATATTGTTTATCGTGTGAACGTTATTATTTAAATTTAAGTTGTTATGTAAATTTATCTTATTCTTTGCCAATTTATGACTTAAACTTTACCTATGTCTAACTAAAGGAGTATTAATAAACCATTTAAAATGTCCCAAAGAACTTGTTTGATTAGTTATAATTTTAAAACTCTAAAAACAAGGTTAGTAGATCGAGGTATTAGGTCTTTATTATACGATTGATTATATATCTAAGTCCACCCTGCTGGATCCCGCAAATACCTGGATCCAGCGGGACTAAGATTGTTCAGTCCCGCAAATACCTGGATTGACATGGTCTTGCGGGATTGCATTCCCTAGTAACAGTATTTTGTATTTGTCTAAAGATAAATTGAATATGTCCACTGACTTGGTATAATTATTTCCCTCCATTAGTATTCTGGGCAAAGAGGAATACATATGGTAGTTAGTTCCAGAATTTATGCACTGAAATAAATCCTGACTTCTGGTATTACGTAGTGGAATCCGGAAGCTCATCAATTCAAGCAATACCGGACTATCAACTAAATTATTTAGAATTTTATACAGAAATACCAAATTAGTGAAAATTCTTCTGTCTGACAATTTGAGCATATTCATATCATTTAAAATAGTGTTGTAGTTTAACATAATTGCTGGAATACCCATTTTAAAATTTAGAAAATGTAAGAATTTGTTTTGTATTCTTTCAACAGCTTGTACATGTATATTATAATATGGGTTCCAGACGGGAGAATTGTACTCAAGTTGACTTCTAACATATGCAAAATATAACAGTTTAATACAATGTATATTGTTAAAATTTCTAGTTAGCCTAGTTATGAATCCCAACATTTTTAAGCCCTTGTTAGAGATTTCCGTTATGTGGTTAACAAATGAAAGATTTGATTGAAAAGTGATGCCTAAGTCTTTAATTTGTGTTAATGTCTCGAGAGTATTGTTATCCATGTTGTAATTAAAAATCACTGGATTTTTTATTCGAGAAAATCTAACTACTTGGCATTTTGAGATATTTAAGTAAAGTCTATTTTCATTACACCAAATTAACAATTTGTTGATATTATCTTGAAGAATGTTGCAATGGTAAATATTTTGAATAATTCTAAACATTTTGAGGTCATCAGCAAAAAGTAAGAAAAATACATCATGAAATATTTTTGTTAGATCATTTATAAACAAGATAAATAAGATTGGGCTAAGGTGTGAACAAGTATTCTTCGGGCGAACATTTTGAGGGCCTCCGCCACATTCTACACTAGACCACATGCTCGAGAACACGCCACTATATACGAATATGAGCAGGGGCTTTCCGATTCCCATGTCCGGTGCATGCGGATTTTTTGGATGGAGAAGGTTAAAAAAATGATCTTCTGGGAAATCTCGAGCAATCGAGGCAAATTTATTTAATTCGCATGGTCGCTCCAGTGGTTAAGTTAACCCAAAAATTTATATATTTTTAATCATTATTTCTATTAGGACAGTTTGAATGGGGGTAATAAGTGATATATTTAATGCATAATTTACCTGAATGGTCCATGCCTTGACTTCATCAGCTCCGGCGGTGAAGAAGTACTCCAGCTGAAGGGCCTTGTATCCGTGGACGATTATCTTGTCCAGGGCACTGGAAATACATTTCAAAATATGTAAATACAAAGTTACATGACGATATTACACAAGCGTGTTTCTCACATATTTTAACGAAATATACAAAATTGAACGAAATTACACATGTCTAAAAACCTTCCTAAGATTAGTGTAAGAGCTCACCCAAAGATGGCACTAGGTAGTAGTATATTAGGTTACCAATAGATGACATTTAGCTGATGGAATTGCAGAGACCGAGTCCATCATAAATAAGGTGGGAAACTCAAGGTCGGGGTCTACATTATTTCAACCGCTTGCTAAATAAGATACAAGAGCCCGTTGTCAATCTATCACAATAAAAGTGACCACTGTGATGTATGTACGAAAGAGAAAGAGCGCAAGCGAGATAGAATTGTTGCGTGAGTCTATAAAATGGAATGTAAGCAAGATCTGCCCTCTTTGGCTATCAAGCAACTCATATATCTGTCCCCAATAAATACCAGTACAAAATAACTTATGTTCCTCATTTCTCCAACGCCATTACATTGGCACAGACATTACAACCACAAAGCTTTTATTAAGAGTTGAAACAACTCCAGAGTTACATCACTAATCTAACCTAATTTTTGATACTCCTTTATTTAGTTCACAATGTCGTTTCTATTATTATAAGATCTTAATGGGTGAAAGCCAAATAAATAAATAAAGTTTTTTTTTTTTTTAACATAAACATTAAAAAAATATACTATAAGTAATAATTTTTGAAAAAATGTAAAAAAAAATATTGCTTTGTAAGCAGGAATTGGTAAGTTTTCAGATCAGTCAATAATACGACAGGAATTTCAAATCATCTAAAACACGTTTACACGTTGACAGATGAAAACCATTATATGCAGAAAACATCATCATAATAAAAATTGGGAACAAATTTTCAGAAGGAGGTGCAAGCTGAAAAAATGGTTAAGTGAAAAAGACTTTTTATAATGATCTATTTTTCTTTGATGTTTTCGTTTATTTTATTTTATTTAAAATTTATTATTTACTTTTATTTTTATTACATCACGTACATGGTTCAAAATAATAATGCAAAATAAAAAAATTGTGCATATACGCTAAGTTTAAAAATATAAAATAGTTTGTTAATAAGAACACTTAAATAATATAAAAGAATCGCTTAACTTTTATTTTGCAATTAATTTATTTTTAAAACAGATTAATAATTAACCATTATCCAGTAAAAGATTTATAATTTTTACATTCACGATTGAGAAGATAGGTATACAAAAAACTCGGTTATTTAAATAGTAATTAAATATATCAATTTATTGTTTCAGAAAATTCAATCGATAGCACCATTCCACTTGTCATGCTATGCTGCGTTAGAATATCTGTTCTGCTGTGTGGTATCTTGTCATCAAGTCGTGGCAATGAGTCCACCATCCATAAATTACATCAAATGAATTTCATGATTTTTTGACCCCCCCCCCCCCGTCCCTGTCACAAATCGTCACATTTCCCTCCTTCCTAGTGTGACATCACATATTTTGCAATTTTACATCTAAAAATAATCAAAACAGCAGTTAATTTTTTTTACATGTGACGTCACAGAGCTGATGACCCCCCCCCCCCCATACCCCTTGTCACACTTCTCTTGCCCCCCCCCTCCTTAAGATGTGACGTAATTTATGGATGGCCCCTGACTACATGATGGAAATGGAGATAAAAAAGAGGAAAAAGCGAAAAAAAAAAAATTATTTTGGCAGGTGTAACTTTTAATTTTTTTTCGCGATTATCTGCCGATTTTTAATTTAATTATTTTTGTTGTGAAAAAGCGCAAATTTCCAATCAAAATACGAGTTTAGTCGCTAAATACTGGTGAAAGACCACCATTTGGGAGGCGGGAATGCGTACCGCCGCCACGGGAACCTTTATTGGATAACGAACACCTCTGCCATAGGTCACCCCAAGTGGTTCGCTACGTTTGGTGATTTAGCAGGGGTGCCCGCGTTCACGGGGTGAGGTTTGTCTAGGTCCTGGAGGCAGATGACCAGGACACACTGAACCCCAGATTCCTACCCACTCCTTAAACCCTTTTCCTTCCCAGAACTCTCCTAAATTCAAATCCGAGAATTTGAATCGATTTAGCAACACGGAAAATAGGTAGGCAGATATAGTTAAACGATATAAAGAGAAATACCCTTTCATTATCATTACCAACAAACTTGACCGCACCGTTTCGGCAAATATGAACTCGAAAAGGTAAAAAAAAGTCTAGCCCTATAAAAATTGTATGTTAATAAAGTGTTGAGTTCCGAAAATGATCGACCGTGGGAAATAAATCCAACCCAATCATTACACGATTTTGATAGCAAATTACCCGAGATAATCTCTGAAACGAGATAAACAATACAATGCTTGCGTTTCAGGTAAAATATGCATAATTTAACACAAATAAACGCGAAAATTATGAACTCTGGTAAAACTTGCTGATAATTGTACTGTTAAGTTAAGTGGGTATTCTCTTACATTGCAGTTTGTCATGAAACTGTGGAGATACGGTAGGAAAAATAAGGTTATAAGTTATAAGGGCAAATATGCAGTTAGTCCACCTCACGGATAATACGGAACGTTCGTGTTGTCAAAGTTTGATGCACAGATAATACGGAATGTTTCTTTTTTAACTAACAGACAATCAAATATGACATTTGTCGGAAATACCATAAAATAAATTCTCTAAAATAAACTCGCAAGTCATCATAATTAAAAAAAAACATCCCAGGTTTTGAACGGTTTGTTTGGCAAAGCAGGGTTTGTCTACCGGGTTTGTGTAATTAATAATTACTAATTATTCTAATACCGGCGCCAGACATGAGTTCAAATAAGTGTTCACATGTATGGCACGGGCATTTTATACTGTTGTCACATATTTGATCACTTAAGTGCGCTTTGCCGTTCATTGTCGGTTTTTTAGCGCACATCAAAGTTCCAATGTTTGTGTGCCTGCCACACAGCGCGAACTGCGAAGCCCAGTTGCGCGTTGCGCTAGCGTCGCCGTGGAGAGATGTCGTTTGTGCGTAAACAACCAAACGAACTAACGATGGAGTGGAATAATGAGATCCTTTTCGAGTTTATAGAGTTGATACAAGGAGAGCCAGATATATGGGATCCGAAATGTAAAGGGCATAAAAATCGAAATAACACCGAAACAACAAACGGTGTTGACCAAATAGTCGTCCATGTTGTGTGAAGTCTATTTGAAAACTGTGAGCTCAAAGAAGTGATCAAACCTTTGAACACATGTCTGGCAGATACAACAATATGTGACCAAATGTGTGAGCAAAGTCTTCAAAGAAGTGATCACTTCTTTGAACTTCTGTCTGGCGCCGGTATAATACATTTCTTTCCATGTTCTACTGTTATAAATACAGGTACAAACTTGTCAATAATGCATTCACTTTGTTTTACATAGAAATAATATTTTTTCTATGATTGGCAGCATAATTTTAACAAAATTGGAATCTTGGCATAATAATGGATGAGAAACTAGACTTCACGGTTCACATTCAACAAACTGCAAATAAGGGTATGAAAACATTAGGATTTGTATTAAGAACAATTAAAAACTTTGAATCGTTACAAATCATTAAACTACTGTACCCTTGTTAGAAGCCTAATAGAATATAACTCCATAGTCTGGTCGCCCTTCTACAAAATTCATATTCATACTATTGAAAGAATTCAAAGAAAATTTCTACGTTTTGTAAAATTTAAACTTAACATCCCTTTAGAGCACATAAATTACCCGTCGCTAATGAATACTTTAAATATTCCAACATTAGAAAACAGACGACAAATAAACGACCTAACCTTTTTATTAAAATTATTAAACTCTAAATTCAACAGTTGTGAACTTCTGCATTTAATAAATCTACATGTACCTACACGAACAACAAGACAAACATAGACATTTTATATACGTACATCTCATTCGAACTATGATTTACATTCTCCAATACAACGTTTACATAGTCTTGGTAACAAATACTTAAAACAATATGGATGTATTTGACAATAATTTGAACTTAGCAAACTTCAAACGCCATATGTACCAACTATTTATTTCTACCTATCCCATAAACCAATGTTCAACAACAATTTTAACCTTACCTACTTTATCTCAACTCCTATATTTTATGTTCCCTGTATTTTGTTAACGCTTATATTTTATATAATCTATATTTTGTTTTTAACATATATTATGTTACTTATAATCTTTTCACTGTAATTAAAAAAAAATGTACTGCATTCTATGTAAAAGCCCTATGGGCGTTTAAATAAATAAATAAAAATAAAAAATTAAAATGTTAAATGCGTATTTTTTGGTCTCCCCGACGTAAATACTCACTTTTCGTAATAATAAAGCTAAATCTAACTGTTTGAATAAAAAATATTCCGTATTAACGAGTAAGCGGTTCAACGCATAAATAATGTTATCTACGAGTATAATTATATTAAACAAATATTTGCACTAGCGTCAAAATCCAGAAAAGTAAATGGGGAATACTTTTGGATGCACAAAACGCCGCCGCCCGGTGGCGTATTTACAAAACCTATACCGATTCAGTCGCGGTAACGACAATTTACATTTTAAATATACCTCTATATTGGTTATTTTTATCACATTGCAAAAACAAAAATTGTTCTAAAATCTAGATAAAATAATCTTTCTGATGTATATATTAGAAATTAATAATTTTATTTCTAAATATTTAAAATTTGATATTTAAAATTTAAATATCTGACGCGGTAGGGATTGTAAATACGCCGCCCGGTGACACCAAATCGAGTGGATTTTATTCAAAAAGAGAGGCGACCCTCGCACATAATAGGACACCGCACCGGGTAGGTACTGGTTCGGTTATTCCCGAATAAAATAATATATCTAACAAAATAATAATAACGACCAAACAATTTGGATACAAGACAATAATGGTACGTCTGCCCGGGCGGCCATTTGATCGAAATATTCGGCCGCGGAATTATTGTAATTAGGGTCCGACGGGCCCGGCCAATGGCCAATGGCGCCACGGAAAATATATTTGAATATTCGAAAAACGAATTTGAATATCCGAAAATCTAAATTTGAATATCTCAAAGAAAACGGCGGTTGTACGTCTCGAGTTCGGTGGAATTTTTAAATTGTTGCAAGGGACTTTAAAATGTGTAAAAGAACAAGCTGTCAAGTGGAACGTTTGCGAGTACTAAGGGAACGTAACCATACTACGTGACCTGTTCAGGGGGGGGGGTCTTCAAAATACCACGCTTGGTACAAATGAGCGGCGGGTTTAGGTTTTTGGTCACCAGGGGGGGGGGGGTAAATAATTGCAAAAAGTTGGTCACATAGTATGGATACGTTCTATAACCTTAATTTTGGATTTGAGATCAAAATATCCAACCAAACTGAAAAATTATTATCGTAATCAAAAGGTATATTAAATATCTAGTATGGATTTGAGCTACTTTATTAATTTTTATTTTAAATTATAAGATAGTGGCTGGTTCCCGGCATGCGTTGCAATGCCATATTCAAAGAAGTAAATTGTTTCTCCCTGCATGTCCTTTCCCGTGCGTCCCCGTTACTCTACCCTCCCACGTTCCCCGCCCACCCTCTCCACGGTCCGGCAAACCCCCTCCCGCGTTTCATATATTCAGACCCAGTACATTCAGTTTTCAAACAGCTCGCGTGCCACCTATTACAATTTTTTTAATCAAATTTTCATTTTCCGCACATTACAAATATTCATTTTTGTGTATTATAAGAACAATCAATGAAATTTGGTACCTAACATAGGTACCTATTTAAAATATCTATAATTTTAAAAATCTATAGACAATTCTTTTAATAAAAAAAAAACAGCTACCTGCTAAATTCAATTTCATCAAACGCGCGAACTGTCAAACGTGCGAACTGTCAAACGTGCGAAGTTTAGATAGTCGTTAAGTTTTCTGAAATTATTCAATTTTCTGGGCAATTTTCTTAATTTCCTTTCCGAAAGAACCTTCCACAAAGAATCTTAAAAAAAGATTAATGAAATAGGTAAAGTCGTTCTGAAGTTATGGCGTGACCAAGGGAAACAGGGATTCGTTTGATTTTAGAGACATATTGGGCAATTATTTGTGAGGAAATGAAAATCATAAAAAAAAATAATTTTACTATATTTAGTTTAAAAATAACGAACTGTCCAATATCAACTGATTTTTTTATGTTTTAAGTTGAAAAACAAAAAAAAAACATAATAGTGTCACCGGAGACCGAAATTTCATTTACATTTTATTAAATAATGTCAGGAATCACTGATTAATGTGGTTCGCTACCTATGATGACTTAGCAGGGGCGCCCGGGTTCATGGGAGTGACTTTTGTCTGGGTCTTGGCGGCGGATGCGTCTGCCCGTCTGCTCGTTGGCAGGCCGAATCGGGAAACCTTTTGACCTCTCCAGCCGAACTCTTTCGAACCATCGCCTTCAACCGCAGTGGAAGGGATGGGTTCAAACATCTGTCACTCCCGAACACACTTACCCTCGGATTCCTACCCACCCCTCATACCTTTTTCCTTCGGCATCCCCATAGATGTCGTAGACCCTGAGGGATTTTTCCACAGGGCCTCCTTTGTGAAGTAACTTAAAAAATAAAAAAAATAAAAATTCAGATATTTGTTGCTTAATTCAGTGAATGTAGATATTTCGTCATTTTATTTGGAGTTTATTGAAAAAATAAATTCACACAGTGTTCAGTAGTTCTTGATTTCACCATGCGTGATCGATCCATTTAGTTTAAATGTTAATAAAAACTAGCAAACTGTCATCGTCATCACTGACGAACCTCTGGAGTCTCGAAATGATATTTGCTACCTTTGCCGCCAGAAATTTCTAGGTCAACACAACTATTTTCAGTTCTAAACGTCATTTATATCGGGAGATATGGAGCTTTAAAAAATCATCAATTTAAGTGTAAAAAAAACGAGTACGCTTTAGACCACACAACTGAAGTAAAACTTCTGCTCCATCTATATTATGATAGGAATAGAGCAAGAAAATGTGCGCGCGCACTGCTCTCTCTTGCTTCTACAGTATGCACAGCCTGCACTGTGTAACTTAACTGGCTATGAGAGAAAGAGAGAAAGAAAATGTGTGCTGGCACCTCTCTCTCGCCCCTACAGTAATATACGAAGCGTACTCCCTCTCAACTACCGTTCGCCTCGCTTTTCGTAACGCTCTCGTCACACATTCGCCAGCTTACTCTCCAAGTCAAGCGTGCGTAAAGAAGTTTTACTTCAAAAATCAAGGTTTTTTACGATAATACATTTAGGCATTTTCAAACAGAGATATACTATAACTAGGGTCAGTGGGCCGGTTGTGGCCACCTTAAGGATTTTTTCGTTTTTGAATGAGCACCAAACTTGCATATAAATGTAAATTATAATTTTTCCAACATTAATGTAAAATAAAAATACCTGTCTTTAATATATGTAAATATATCCAGTAACAGTTTTTTAATTATTTTTAAATTATTTTTTTTCATTGAACTGGACCTATGCATTAGTTGTGGCCACAATTTAATCAGTTCTGGCCACACCCGTGTGCCGGTTTTGGCCACATGAATCTATGTAGGGAACTTACATTTTTATCTAAATTAAACACAGTAATGATTATAAATCGATGTTTATTATTCAAGTTATACAATAAACTTATAAAAAAATAAGATTTAGCGCAAATTTACACGCACGTCCACATATTTTTTTTTTTTTTTAAATATTTTTTTGTTTTTTTTTTTTTTGCACGTCCACATATTTTGTTACGCAAAGTACTACGGGGACTTTGTAGTTTTTACTAGCAGTAGATACCTTCATACCTTCTTTTATAGCATCGAGTGCCAAAATCACTTTCGATGGTGAATAACAAAAAAATTTGCGTTTTGAGTGCTCAATAGCATCTTTCTTCTTATTTGCCGGAGTCATTTTCACAGTTCTGAAGAAGAAACAAGATAATTTATTAAGTTATAATAACAAAATTAGCGGATATGTACATTTTTTTAGATAATGGCCAAAACTAGTACTGTATGGGAGCCACTTGTGGCCACCAACGTGGCCACAACCCATACATTTGTATAAATTCTTGTGTCAGTAATGGCCACATCGAAAAATCATATTTAAACAACCAATTTGCTAAAAATAACCTCAAAAACATATTACTTTACCCTTTTATAATGGGTACAACTTGTTTCAAATAAAACATCAAAAGGATTACAAATATATATTAAGATTACTTACAGTGGGTTCCTTAAGGTTTTGGATAACAATCTCAATAAAAAATTCCGCAACACTTATTCGCATCGACCAAACACAAACTGTTAACAATAAGATTTATTGTGTCACTTGTCAACGAAGACCATTGACAAATATGCATTTTGCCATAGAGTAAAAAAAGATTCGATTTTATTTAGCTTATATTTCGACTTGTAAAGTTGAAAATGGCCAGAACCGGCCCAATGGCCACAACCGGCCCACTGACCCTACTTCAATGTTTTCATAATATAATATATTGATGGTTTCAAATGTATTTTAAAACACGATTGAAGCTTCCTCTCCAGTGACTGGAGTCAACAACGTGTGAACAACGCTAACAACTGCGCCAGATCCCAATTGGACAGGACCGACATTTATTGCTGTAATGTCGTCCAATTTGAAATGCTTATATGTTCGCGTGCTTACGCGTGATCAACACCAAAAGTTGATAGAATGCATTGGCATGGATAACGAGTCTACCTGCCGAGTTTCGGCTGGATCGAATGTCGGGAAGTGGGTTAATTCCCACTTCCAAGAGTCCACTTCATTCACGCATTCATTCAAGAAAATAAAATCGAAATTCAAATAGATGTATGTATAATAAAAAAAACGAGTCCGCTTTAGACTACACGATTGAAATAAAACTTCACTAACTTATATCTCCCTCTCAACTTCCGTTCGCCTCGCCCGATCACACTTTTCATAACGATCTCGTCAGCTTACTCCCCAAGCCAAGCGTGCGTAAAGGCCCGACCGTTCGCCTCGCCCGATCACATTTTCGTAACGCTCTCGTCACGCATTCACCAGCTTACTCCCCAAGTCAAGCGTGCGTAAAGAAGTTTTACTTCAAAAATATTTAAAAAGTGTTTCTCGGTGAACTCGGGTGAAAAATTATGATTTATTATTTCAATTTTATATTTGAATAAAATAAATCAATTGATAACTTATAGAAATGAATTATCAGAAAGCATGACTAATGTTTTCCCCGCGCGCCCGTGGATACCGCCGATAATTGAGGCGTACACGGGGCAGTAAACAGGTCCACATAAACACAAACAGCCGCATCCATCCAACCTCCATTTCATCTTATCATTCGGCATCATTGTCATTATCGGCGGTCACTCGACATCATCATCATCATCACCAGTCATTACATCAATACCTTCATTCAATCGAAATATCCTGCTCGCCCCATTACTGAGGACATCTCCCTCCCTCGCCCGCCGCCCATATTAGGGGAGGTGAGAAGGGGCGATGAAAAAATCGAGAGTTGATTGTGGGATTATTATTGCTGTGAACATCGTTATTTTTTTAATATTATAATGATGTTGTGAGATGATCCGAGAATCGATAAAAAGTTAATGCACTTCGGACATTTTATTGTTTTCTACAAGATGTTTTTTTTGTGGCTGGTTTGTTTCTATGCGGATTTTTAGAGGTAGTTTAGTATCATTGAGAGTACAGCGGTGAAAACAATAAATAATTGACTTTTGAAGTGAAAATTTTAAACTCGATGAAACGAAAAAAACGACACTAAAAAGAGACACATACATATATGGGATTTAGTCTGCGAGAGAATGTGATAGTATAATAGATCTCCTCTTTGTGCGGTGCGTCGTTGTCTTTCCACTCTTGTCTACTTTAGTTTTCTGAAAGTTTCACTTCTACCGCGTGTAAATTGCACAATCTGATTTTTTACCATAAATAAATCGAGGTTTAAAATGGTTGATAGTTGCATTTTGAAGTGGAAACATCTTTAGCACCGTTGTGATTTGAAACTCGATGAAACGAAAAAATCGAAGTCAAAAGAGACAAACAAATACATCTGTGGGATTTAGCCTTTGAGAGAATGAGATAGACTAATCGGTCTCCTCTTTGTGCGGTGCTTCGTAGCCTCCCCACACTTGTCTATTTTAGTTTTCCGAAGGTTTCACTTATGCCGCGTGTGAATTGCACACTTGGAATTTTTTTTACTTCCAATTAATCCAATTATTTGATCTCCATCGCTCTAATGCCGAACGACCGGAAACTACCGAATTTGATCGCCGCGGCCCTGCTACTCGCGTGATAATAGTGGAACACGACGAAAAATTACTATCCCATGAATTTTTTCGGGTCTGCGCTGGTACGAAATAAAAGGCAAAGCTGTAAGATATAATCGAAAAATAACAATAACAGGAACCAGTTATTTTCGCGATCTCTCTGCCGATTTTACGCTACACTGTCATCAGGGTTGTCATCAGAAATCCGCTATGGACTGCACGCCTCGTTTCCTTGGGCAACTTCACATTACGGGCGACTAATGCATCAGTTCAATTGATTGTGTTGAGAGGAACTCACCTGGTGATGTTGTTGTCCTTGAGATATTTGCTTCTCTCTTCAGGCTCCATGTCGGCGATCTTGTTCTCGAAGATTCCAGAGAAAGGAATGAGCAGAGATCCGGGGTCATTTTTGTCCACCCACTCCTTGAGCTTGGGCAGCCTGAGGAGTAAAAAAGTAAATTACAATTGTGTCACTAACCTTCCAAAAAACATTATCAACATTATAAAATACATAACACATTTGATCCCCAGACAGTTGATCCCTCAGACACTTGATCCCTCCGACATATAGTCCCTCGGACACTTGAACCCTCCGATATGTGGTCACTCAGGCACTTGATCCATCCAACACATGGTCCCTCCGACACATGGTCCCTCGGACACTTGAACCCCCATATGATAATTTATGTTGTAGGTACTTGCTCCCTGGTAATGCACGATTTTGATTTGGTTATGCACATTTAGATTTAGATGTTTGTGAAAAAAATATATGTAAACAAAACACATTTGATCCCCAGACAGTTAGTTGATCCCTCGAACCCTTGATCCCCCCGACACATGGTCCCTCGAACACTTGATCCCTCCGATATATGGTCACTCAGACACTTGATCCCTCCGACACATGGTCCCTCCGACACATGGTCCCCCGTACACTTGATCCCCCATATGATAATTCATGTTGTAGGTACTTGCTCCCTGGTAACGTACATAATAATATATGGAGAGAATCTCTCTCTCTGGTTTCAATCCTGAGATTGGTTTGCAGCAATGTCATCTATTTGTTTCTTCCACTCTTCCCTGTCTTGTGCGGCTCTTTTGAAGTCTGCATATGATGAGCAGCGCACGTCCACCAGTAGGTCCTCCAGGTACTCTCGGCGTGGGCGTCCCCTAGCGTTTGTCCCCTCGGTCATACCCTCCATTATGGCATGCAAGAGGCCTTCTTGTCTTATTACATGGCCGATCCATCTTGCGCGCCTTTCGGACAAGGTCCTGAGCAGGTGCCTTCCTCCTTCGATTCTTTGGAGAATCTCTTCATTTGTTATGTGGTCTCTCCAGGAAATTCCTAGTAGTCTTCTATAGGACCACATCTCAAAAGCCTCTAGTCTCCGTTTATCTCTTTCGGATAGGCACCATGTTTCACAGCCGTACATCAAGATACTCCATACATAGGTCTTGATGAGGAGTATTCTCAGTTTCAGGTCTATATTATTTGATTCTATTATTTTCGACCTTTTATTGAATGCAAGCCTAGCCTGGTGTATACGGCTGTTGACCTCGCTCTTAGACCGACCGTCCCATGTTATTTTACTCCCGAGGTAGACAAACTCCTTGGTGTTCTTTAGTCGAACTCCTGACATCTCTACTCTCATCTGATGTTGCGTTCGGCCTACAGTCAGCAGCTTTGTTTTGTCTTTATTTATCTTCATGTTGTAATTGTTTTGAAGAATGCTTTGCATGATTGTTAAGGTCTCTTGGAGTTCTTCTTCGCTTTCAGCAACCATAGCAATATCGTCAATCGCACTTTGAATATAAGCGTTAAAAAGAACAGGTGACAGAGAGCATCCCTGTCTCACCCCTTGTCTTATACTGGCTTCTTTTGTATCATTGTCACATCTAATTATAGCGGCCTCATTCTTGTATAGCGCCTGGATTATTCGTCTATCTCTATATTTGATGTCAATTCTCTTCAGAATCTCGAAGAGTCTTTTCCATTCTACTTTGTCGAATGCCTTCTCCAGGTCTATGAATGCGATGAATGTGTTTTGGTTTCTTTTTATTCTTTTTTCTAGTAGTATTCGTAGCGACAATATTGCTTCTCTGGTTCCTACACCTCTTCTAAAGCCAAACTGGTCTCCGGAAAGGATGTTCTCTACTTTTGGTTCGATTCTTTTTAGGATGATATTAGTCAATATTTTTGAGGCATGGGATATTAGGCTAAGAGTTCTGTGTTGTTCACATTTCGTGGTGCCCGCCTTCTTTGGTAATGCGACAATTAGGCATTTCTCGAAATCCTCTGGTATCTTTCCAGTCTTATACATTGTCTGTATCATTTTAAACAGGGCATCTATAGTTCCTTTTCCTGCTGGCTTAATTAGTTCAGCCGGAACGTCATCGATTCCGGGTGCTTTCCCGTTTTTGAGATTTTTCAGTGCGAGGTCAAACTCTTCTCTAGTGATTGGATCTCCCAAATCATCTGCGTCTACCTCATTTTCTCTTTCTATCAATGTTTCGTTGTCATTATTTCCCTTTCCATTGTACAGCATTTCGAGATATCTTTTCCATCTCTCTCCTATTTGGTCCTTTTCGAAAAGTATTTTACCGTCTTCTCCTTCTATCGCATTACCCTTTCCAACTCTCATCCCAAAGAAGTCTTTCACCGCAGCGTGGGCTCTTTCTACATTTCCTCTCTTGAGGTCGTCGTTTATCTCATCGCATTTATTCTGGTAGAAAGTTTCTTTGGCTATTTTGGAGAGAATACACGTCCGCAAAGTTGACATACTTATATCTGCAGGCATATTGCTTTTTGTTAACAATAATGTCGTGTCCCAAAGGGATAATATATGCAGAGAGGATACACCGCCGGAATGAGAAAATATGACATGTTTATATGTCATATTATATGTATAACAAACTTTAAACATTACCTCTTTAGAAAAACGTAGAAAGGACTCTGATCTAATATGCATTTTCAAAATTATCAACAGTATTACTGACACACCTGCTTTGTTACAACTCATCCAGTTCAACATTCCTTCCCGTAGACTCCGAAATAATGAATTGCTGTTCCTCAATCAACATTCTACTAATTATGGATATCATTCTCCTTTATCCAGAATGTCGAGACTTGTCAACACAAATCAAAGCATTGAATTTTTTGGTGTAAGCCTAAATGACTTTCGGCAGTCGTTACGCAATGTGGTTTTTTAAAGTCTTTTTAAATCCATCTTCAAGCTACTTGTAGTTAGTTATCTTCTCTATGTACTTTTATATTATATGTATTTTGTCAATGCTCTTCATCTATATGTAATCTCCTTTCATTGTGATCTCTCTTTTTTTTCTTTTCTGTTCGTGTTATTGTTATATTATTAATTGGACTATTTGTCCGTAAATAAATAAATAAAATAAAATATGTGAGGAAATATGCTATACCAAAAATAATCCTTCGTGGGAAAAAATGACCGAGGTATGAACTGTCCAGGGGTCAAATGTAGGGGGATCAACTGTAGAGGGATCAATCGTGTTGGAATCTTGACGGACAAATTTTGCGAATTTACTCATTAGAACCCCGAGTAAAACCAAACAACAAATGCTTCATATTTCTTGATTTAAAAATGTATTATTAAAACCATATTGTACCATTTATTCTTTTTCCTAATGTAATCCTTCTCCGAGAGATTCACCAGATACATGGCCGGCTTCGATGTCAGGAACAGATTTTTATTCATAGCTTCAATCTGCAAATCATAATTAGTTGATTACGACAAAATATCGACAAATAATATAATATTTACGTGGAAATAAGAAGACTGGTCTTACTTACCTCAGATGCGCTCCAGTCACCAAACCGAATGTGTTTCTTCTCTTCGACCAACAGGGCCTTGATTTTGTGAAGAGCATCCTAAGAAATAAATAAAATAACGAATAAATTTTTGCACACATAAATCAATGAATCAATATCTTCTTATATACATATAAAAATCAATATTTGTTTGTTTGTTTATATTTTACGACTTCAAAAATTCTAATATAGTGTGGATACATTTCTTGCGATCTATAGATCGTCAATCAGCGAAGTGTAAACTTTTTCCAGTTATTATTAAAACTAGTAGACGAACAACAAGCGGACTACAACTTATTTAGACACTAAGCACGGAATTGGAGCTTAAAATGTTAACTCCGACGAGATATCAGAAGAGGTTGATTGTCCTAGCGCAACACCAACTACGAGCCGCAGCCAATCTATCGAGGTAGCAGCTACAACCTAACCTTAATTTACGAAGATGATCACATCGAAAAACTACAATCATCATCATCTTCTTCCCCTTATCCTATTGGGGTCGGGGACCCATTGCATCGACAAGGCTTCTCCATACGTCCCTGTCTTGTGCTGATTGTTCGGCCTATGTCCATGGTCGCCCCATCCTCTCATCGCACAGTTTCTGGAGTTGCCTCACCCAATTGTGTCTGGGGCGGTCCACTGGACGTCTACCCTCTGGAATCGCACTCAGTATCTTCCTCGGAATTCGTCATCAGACATTCTTAGTACATGCCAAATCACCGGCGAAAAATAGGAAGATATCACACTATTTCGAAAAAACTGATTCTCTTTCTATGAAAGTGTCCCGTATGTAGGCAAAAGATGGATTACCACATAAAGTTTTCGTAAGTTCAGAAGATAGGTCTTTGTTACTAATTTCGCAATATCGCAAATTTTGCGGTATTACATGTCCGATACCGCAATATCGCGGTATTGAATATATACTGCGGTATTGCATGCTCTAGTTATAGGCTAGATATAATATTTAGCTCTGGCGTTATGAAATTTGTTTAAATGAAATGTGTATTTCATATATTTTAGCGGCAGGGAGGAAAGGCAGGAGGAGAGGAACGGGGGAGGTGGGGTTCGCGGGAGGGGAAGGGGACTCGGGAGGTGAACGGTAAAGCACGGGAAAGGACATGCAGGTAAAATTAATTTATTTCTTTGAATGCCATTGAAACGCATGCCGGGTACACCAGCTAGTATATTATTAAATAAAGCGTACTACAATGTACGTGCCGCTGAAACGAGTCCCGGTACGATCAAGGAAGTTATGTGGTGTGCTAGCTCTCTATCCCTCGTCCATCAAGAAGGTTTCCGTTTTTACCTGAAGGGCGTGCTTTTGAAAATATAAGGGCTGAAAGTTTCACCCTCCAGAAATTTTTAGAACAGGTAACATTCTAGACTAGAGTATTCAAGAGCAATCCTTTGTATTGCAGAACATTCCGGAACATTCTGAAATGTTAGGGAATGGTCTGGAACGATCGGGAACATCCCAAATCATTGTGAAACATTCCAGAACACTCTCGAATGTTGTGGAATGTTCTGGAACATTGTGGACCATTCGAAGACTTTTTTGTATCGGTGGGGCTACCCTTTGGTAGGAGTATATAAAGCAAGATCCGTCGTGGGTTCGAAAGTCAGTTCATCCTAATTTCAACTACCAGAAACAATTCCCTGGAGGCCTAGAAATACCACATTGATAACGAAGCAATATTAATAGGATGAACTTGATATGATATCGACGTTTGTTTATCGATAGTATCGATAGATTCGATACCTAAGCATGAACGGCGATCGATAATTGAAATTGATTGATTCGTGATTCACGGAAAAAATTCATCAAGGAAAAAATGCCCAACGATGACTGCCGAATTCCATCTATGTCGTAGGCGCCATAATTATACGTAGGTACTTTTTGTTATTACAAAGGTGATTTTTTTAGGCATCTGTGATTTGTGATCTGTGATCGGCAATTTAATATAAGCTTATTTGGGGAGCGAATGTGTTGACTTTTCACATGGATTCGTGGGTTCCATGCCAACTCAGAATAAAACCAACTCAGAAACACCTCAGAAAGGTCATAAAAAGGTATGAAAAATTTATTTTAAAATAGCCGGTAATCCTAACCTAACTTAACCTATTTAACCAATTTTTAAATATTTTTTTATCATCACTCTTAATGACCTTTCTGAGTTGGTTTCATTCTGAGTTGACCGGTCACCGGATTCGTGATAGGGACGTGTTCTATATTGGAACCGATTTTCATAATTATTTGACATCTGTCGTTTGTTTAAGTAACTATTTTATGTCAAAATGGTGCGTATTTATTTCGTTTTAAATTTAAAATATTGATAAAAAAGAAACAATAATATTATGTGCTTATTACTGATTGTGAACGTGTATTAATTAAGCAAGGATCAAGCAAGGATCATACTGAACAGACGCAACGCGACGCAACGTTCCTGTCCCGTTCACACTGGCCGGCGTACGTACGCGTCGCTGTGACCACGTGACAAGGGGTCTCTGGTTGTGCGCAGGTGCGTTTGATTTGACACATTTGACAGTTATTTTTTAGGTTATGTTTATGTGATTCTCTTCTCAGCAGATGACGGCTTTGCCATATCTTGAAAGTGAATTTGAAGATGATTTGCTACGATTATTATTATTAAATCAATATTCTCGTAAAAAGAAAAAAGTGAGAAGTATTTGGGTCCACAACATTAATAAACAAAGACAAATGTTTGGAGAGTTCCATACTTTAGTAAAGGAACTAGAATCTGATGACGGACGATTCTTCATGTACTTCCGTATGAGTAAAGTGGTATTTGAAGAGCTTCACAGCATAATTGAATATGACATAAAAAAAGAAAACACACGTCTTCGAAAGTCAATTGGGAACAGAGAAAGACTGGCAGTGTGTCTAAAGTTTGATTGACATTCATTATAGGGGTATAATATTGAAAATCATGCCATGAATGGCTGAAATTTCTTCCTAAGTTGCACTGCGTGTGCAGAATCTCTATAATCCTGTAATTTGATTTTATAAATAACTTCGTGCCGTCTAAAAGCTTCAATAAACTGTTCGTCATCCATTTTTGAATAATATCTGTCAAAAAACAACCATAGATATAGCGAAACAACGTTAGATGCTCAGATAACACCAAAAAGATGTAAAATCATCTCATAGTAGGCGTGACCATACCCCCTCCACCTTCCACATGGCCCACGCCGATCTGGCTGCGGCAGATCCGCGTAGCGTAGGGGGCGTCGGTTTGCGTTGCGTGGGGCTAGTGTGATTCTAAAGCACCCGTTTCCATAGAAAATGTAAGGATGGTAAGTAGTCCAGATATGGAAATGATGACGTCTACCTACGTTGCGTAGCGTTGCGTGGGCCTAGAATGTTCCCAGACTTAATATTCTGTGTTGCAATTTTGGCGTGTATTTTTGATGATTTGTTGACGGCAAAGGCAATGACAAGATGATTTCTTTGTGATCTATGGTTATATTCAAGGTCATTTCTGACAATTTAGTATTGTCCCAAAATACGATTTCTCCTCTAATGGCAATTATCTGCGTGAAATCAAAGTATGAAAATAACGATCGGGTAAAGCAGTGGTTCCCAACAGGTGGTCTGCGAGATCTAAAATGTGGTCCACGAAACATTTATTCATTTACTACAAAACCGAATCGAAAGGTATCCAAAAGCTGATTCGTAACCCTTTTAGTATTAATGATGGAGAGGTAGCTGAAGAAGTCCAAGAAGAGCACATTGAATTGCAAAATAATATTAATTGAAAGGACGCGTTTATTTATGGGATTATCAGTTTATAATTATTGTACCTTGTGGTCCCTGTGAGAACAAATTAATGTCATGGTCCCTGGTCAAAAAAGGGTCGGGAACCATAGGTGTAAAGAAAAGATTTTTCATATGGGCGCCAATACAGTTTCGACCTGGGGATCGGTATGAAAAAAAACTTTTGTTTAAAACGCCCATAAAGGTATTAAAAATGAATAGTTTTTGTGTTCAATTCGTAGAATTCCATTGAATTTTTTTTTTTTAATTAAAATTAAATTGAATTTGAAAATACATTCTCAAATACTTGCAGAACTCGATAATAAAAAAATAAATAAAAAACCACAAAGGTGTTGCAGTCGATGTCAAATGTAATTATTACCATGCTGGTGTCATTAATTTGGGAGGCGGATATGGGTACCGCCGCCCCGGGAACCATTTATTGGACAACCAACACCTCTACCATAATAGATCATCCCAAGTGGTTCGCTACGTTTGGCGACTTAGCAGGGGTGCCCGGGATCATCAATTTGGGGTGTCAGGTATTGGCGGCGGATGCGCCTGTCCACCAGCTGCGTGGCGGGATAGATAGGGAGAGGCCAGTTTGGTGCGACCCTTTGACCTCTCCACACACTGACCTCTAAATTCCTACCCATCTATTCTACATTTTTTCTTTCTATAATTTCCTCTTATTCCTTTCCTTAAAAAGATCCTCCACACAGCATCCCCAAAGATGATATAGGCCCTGAGGGAAATTACTTTTCTCGGGGCCTCCTGTTTGGGGTAATGATAAAAAAATCACTAATATGGTTGATAAAAGGCTTTAATAGTGTCGATGTTGGTTTCCATGCTAGTTCCCCAGGATGTCGGATGATGAGGACTAAGGACTTACGTATTCGGGCTTGAGTTTCTTGTCGTTACCACGGCCGGCCACCTTCTCCAGCTGCGCGATGCAGGTAGTCAGGAACTCCTCGTCCTTCAGCCGCAATTCTTCGCCAATCACCTCCAGGTCCTTGATGGGGTTCACCTCGCCCTCGATATGGATCACGTCCTCGTCGTCGAAAGCACCTGCGGAGAGGACAAACGTCATAAACGATGATTTCTTGCAATTAACTGTTCGCGAACACAATAGCTGTTATAAGGCAAGGCGCACCTATAAGGCGCTCCATTCAATCCAACATTGTAACATTATCAGGAGTAAAGCTAAATATACAATGTAACGACGGTAAAAAGGCAATGCCTACATGGCTCTGTTTAAGGCAAGAGCACCTATAAGGCGCTCCATTCAATCCAACATTGTAACATTATCGGGAGTGAAGCTGCAGGTACAATGACACAATGAGAGAAAGGCAATGCCTACCCGACTCTGCATAAGGCAAGAGCACCTATAAGGCACTCCATTCAATCCAACATCGTAACATTATCGGGAGTGAAGCTGCAGGTACAATGACACAATGAGAGAAAGGCAATGCCTACCCGACTCTGCATAAGGCAAGGGCACCTATAAGGCACTCCATTCAATCCAACATCGTAACATTATCGGGAGTGAAGCTGCAGATACAATGACACAATGAGATAAGGCAATGCCTATCCGACTCTGCATAAGGCAAGAGCACCTATAAGGCGCTCCATTCAATCCAACATCGTAACATTATCGGGAGTGAAGCTGCAGATACAATGACACAATGGGAAAAGGCAATGCCTACCAGACTCTGCACAAGACAAGGGAACCTATAAGGTCGCGTGATAACAAATACAATTTGCGGTCTCCGCAGAGTCGTGCAAATACATTTATTGCTTCCTTACAATCCGCCTAGACTGCGCTTTACTCACGAGGGGCAACCAAACAGATTTAAATTTTACAATAGAAAAATAACAATTCCGTACTTTCTAAGGCGGTGAGGTACGGTGCCACAAGCTATATGCATGCAAATCCAAATCACGGCCGGAAAAACTAAAAAAAAAACGACGACCTTTATGTGTTTAGAACAGTGATTCCCAAAGTGGTCCAGATGGACCCCCAGGGGTCCACGGGAGACTCGACGGGGGTCTACGTTGGCGTGATAAAAAAATGGGGGTCCATGAAAATTTATCTGGTTTCGATAGTAAAGAACTAAATGTTGGCTTGGCTTTACCTATCAATGTAGGCAGATAATAGACGACTCAAAAAAATTAAGGGAGCAAAAAAATCCTATTATTTTCCTAGTATTTCGGTGAAAATGGTGGTATTGAGACTTAAAAAATATATTTTTAAGCTTTAAGATTCTTATTTTCATATTTTTGACAAAAATTTTTTAGGAGCTACGGTTCTCGTGCAATCCTAATAGATAGCGCGAAAAAATAATTTTGCAAATTTTTTTCTAGTTTTTTGGTCCACGGAATTGAAATTTTTTTTTCAGTTAGGCAGGCTTATGGATCAGATAGCCTTAATATTTAGCAATAATTTCCTTTTTTTAAAACCTCCCTTAATTTTTTTTAGTAGTGTATTTTCAAAGTACCGCCGAAACAGTACCAGAAGAATGGCAAACTAGCATAATATGCCCCATACATAAAAAGGGAGACAAATTGAAATGTGAAAATCACGAAGGAATATCGTTACTTTGTACAGCGTACAAAATTTTCACAACAATTTTGAAAGAAAGACTAGAACATCACTCAGAGAACTTGCTGGGAGAATACCAGGCAGGTTTCAGGAGGGAGAGGTCTACGCAGACGACCTTAACATTTGAGTGTTTGACCTTTTGGAGACTGCGGCAAGAGAGGTGGGTTTGCAAATCAATGAGAATAAAACTAATCATTTTGAAGTTTAAAGAAGTTTTGGGAATGTGGTAGAAATGTAGTAGCAGGGGGGGTCCACCGACATCAATAAAATTTTGAAAGGGGTCTACGACAAAAATAAGTTTGGGAACCTCTGGTTTAGAATGATAAACAAGTACCTAGATATAATATGATTTGAGATTTTCACGGCCGAGGGGTAGTGGTAGGTAAGTGCCACCCTGAAACATGGTGCGCAAGTTTAGTGTACACTAGCGCACACCCGTGAAAAATCATGGAATATTATGATTGCGGGATCGATTGTAACGGTTGCATTGATTGTAAAAATAGCATGTCGGCTAAAAATCGCACACCCTTGAAAAATCACGAAATCTGACTCTGCTTGTCAATTGAAATCAATCTATATATATATAAATCTCGTGTCATGGTATTTGTGGTCGCACTCCTCCTAAACGGGTCGACCGATTTTTATGAATTTTTTATTTACATATATTTGGTAGGTATGAGAATAGGTCGTAAAGTATATTTAATAGCGCTAAGTGATTAGGGTGTCCCTTTCCAGAAAAAAAAATCAATTTTTTGACAATTTTTTTATATTTGCCTTCAAAAAATACCTATATCGCCAAATTTTCACCATCCCACTTTTTAATCGCGACCTCCCATTTTTTCATCGATTTTAGTATTTTTGTTTGAACATATTTAACCGTCGCGTCGTCGTTCGTATTTCAAACAAACGAAATTATTTATGTTGTTGAATGGCAGATGGCGCTACGTCCCCCGCTTCGTTCTTTCATTTATATGGCAGAACAACGTTTCAGAACAACGAAATTTGGACAAAAGAAATGCACATTTCAAATATAGAATTAAAATGATTGTCTATTAAAATATTATATTATAGATAGGTTAAGGTACTTCATCGCTTTTTTACATTAGCTCTAAACAGGAGGCCCTAAGTCATCTTTGGGGAAGCCGTGTAAGGGGCTTTTCAGGAAAGGAAGGAGAAGTTCTGGGAAGGATGACACTTAGATTAAAACAGACGAAATTCGTACCTACTTGCGATAAGTTTTGAAATGCAAACTTCTTAATACTCGATGAAACGAAAAATAGCGACACTAAAACGAGATAAACACATACATCTGTACTCTGTAGGATTTAGCCTGCGAGAGAATGACATATATAATCGGCCTGCTCTTTGTGCGGTGTTTCGTAGCCTCCCTACTCACGTCTACTTTAGGTTTAGGTTTCACTTCTACCACGTGTGAATTGCACACTCTGTTTTTGTTGATTCGCGGACTATTCGCAAAGCCTCCGTTGGCCAATCTATACAATAATGAATGGAAAGAATGCAAAAGGCATTGCCTTAGTTGACACGTTTCTAGCACGCGCCGCCATCTGTCGGGACTTTGGCTGGGCACTGTGGGCAGACCACCGCGGAGAAGCAATTGCTGCATCGTGACTAACATCGGATGGGGAAGACATCATTAGCAAGGACAAGGTTAACTCTTGCGGTTTCTGAGCAATACCGACGACTCACAATCATCATGGTTAAAAACATCAAATATTTTAATTGAAATTGGTACCCAAGTACCTGTCTACCTACCTTTATCAACAAAACAAAAAAGCACATTTTTTTTTTAAACTTTCCGAGTTTTTTCTTTTTTTTTTGAGATAGCTCTACACAAGAGGCCCCGAGAAAAAAATTCTTAAACATCACGCAATCACTTCTACATACAAAAAACACACTTCACCACAATCTAAAGAATCTATCTACACATCCGTCCTGATGACGGACACTGTAACGCTGTCCAAAACGTCAGCTAAAGAAGGACGAAACGCAACAAGCCATTCCGCGTCGGGATTGATGAGGTTCACAGTCCGTCTCCTGAGGCCCTAGACTGGCTCGCAGACCTAGATGTCCCTCTCTGACCACCCATCATACTAAAGAAAAAGATCTGAAGGGTGTATCAATTTAAACTCATGATGACAAATTGGTAAGTAAAAGTGGCAACTTACGGCAAAGATGGAAGATGGCGTCGCAGGCCCTGATGTGAGAGAGGAAGGCATTGCCCAGACCCTGGCCTTCCGAGGCTCCCTTCACCAGACCAGCGATGTCCACCACGTTCAGGAAAGCAGGCACTTTGCTGGGAACAAACAGAGATAAACATTGTCAAGGGCTGTCTTTAGTCAAGTCACATCCAATACAACTTCTTATCTTAACGGCTGTCTTTAGTCATGTAACATCCAATACATCTTCTTATCTTAAGGGATATCTTTAGTCATGCCACATTCAATACAACTTCTTATCTTAAGGGCTGTCTTTAGTCATGTAACATCCAATACAACTTCTTATCTTAAGGGCTGTCTTTAGTCGTGTAAAATCCAATACAACTTCTTATCTTAAGGGCTGTATTTAGTAATGTCACATCCAACGCAACTTCTTATCTTAACGGCTGTCTTTAGTCATGTAACATCCAACACAACTTCTTATCTTAAGGGCTGTCTTTAGTTATGTCACATCCAATACAACTTCTTATCTTAAAGGCTATCTTTATTCTATCATCATTAGGAAGGAACGGTCGACGTTAATAGAATATTTAAGTGGTTCTAACAAAGATACATTCTTTCATTTATTTATATATTTTTTACATCATATATCTAGTACATGTCTATTCTAAAACTACTATAACTAAAATTTGGACTTCACAACATTGAAACATAATCCACTGATAGAAAAAAATTATTTTAGTTTACATATTTTAAAGGGCGTTATTTAATTAGGACAAATATTATGTTTACCATTTTAGAACATTAACATGTAGGGTCATGTTAAAATTAAATATTTTCCTTCAAAATATGTTAAACTAAAATACGTGTAGATAGAACCATATGCAACCAGCTAGGGCATAATAATTCATTGCATAATGTTCATAACTACATTTCCGTCATGTCATTCCAATATAGGGTCACGTTAAAAAAAATATTTTCCTTCAAAATAATATATGTTAAACTAAAATACTTTACACGTCATTGAGCCTCAAAATCAGAAATTGTTATGATTAATTAATTAAAATAGATTATGAGAATTCGTCTTTGCAAACTTCACCTCAGACCCTATCAAACTAAAGTGAAAAAAACTACACTGCGCCTCTTAACGAACCTCTGCAGACATTTAGCAGACCAAGGATCAAATCCTACGAAATCCAAAAAAAGAAGTTCATATTTAAAAAATCAATACCCAATCAAGGCAAACGAAAACACAAAAGAAAGCGACTCCGAAGAAGAAAACAAAAATACTAATAAGATGGCCAAATGTATAGGAAAAGGTGCACTGGAATTCGACGACAAAAATATGGAAAAACTCATACTTCACATTGATTAAAAAAGTGCTTCGTAGTCTCACCACACTCTTGTTAGTTTTCTGAAGGTTTCACTTCTATACTCTGATTTTTTTTCTAAACCTTTAATGATTTTTCAAAGGAGTGTTAAAATTGTGTGATTCTGCGTTGTCATCGAACCGTGTTGTCCATTACCCTACGGAGCTATTCCAACTATAGGTACCACGATAATAATGAGGTTCTTTCACAAATTCGACTTCGGTTCCGACAAACGTCGACTTATTCCAAAATGCCTGAAATTAAAGTCACCGGAGCAGAAGTCAAAGACTAGAAATTTGCCTCTGAAGCCGCATCGGCAAAATAAGATCAAGGCGAACTTTGTTTCCGACGTTTTACCAACCCGATGAGCCTTCGTATGCAAACGTAGGAATTTTTCGACAAGGAAATCTACGTGGAAAAAACGTAATTTCGACAGAGGCAGTTGACGTTTTGCTAAAGGGGTTGGAATCGTCTCGGAGGGGTTGGTACCAACCACCAAAAGGAATACATTAGCAATTCAAATGGCAACTTTGCTGTACGTGGGACTCGACTCTGTGGTGCATGCAGGAGATACCAACTTAACTAAATAATCATTAAACAAAATACTAAATTTAATATACTCGTGTACTATTTGAAGTTTGCAACAATTCTTAATGTATGCGAAAGACGTGATCAAAGCCTAGTGACAAGATCGTACGAATAATAATATTTTAATAATATTAAGAGGACAGTCACAAAAATCGAACGGTTTTTACGTTTTGCTTGATATACTCTTTTTTGGGTTATTAGAGGAAAGGGTTCCGTTTTTACACACAGAAATCAAAGCATGTTTCGAAAGAATTGAAAATATAAATTACTGTTCTAATTAAGTGAGCGAACGAATAAATAATAAAAAAGAAAGAAAAATGAAATATTTAAAAAAAATTTTTTTTTGTAAAGTTTTGCTATTCAGACTCGTCAATACGCAAACCCAAACTAAGAATCTATTTTGCTTTAATATAAAATAGGTTCTTAAGATGTTTTATCGTCATTTTAACTAGATTCTGGTGTAAGACCACTTACTTACGTTGCTTTAAATGGATTTAGCCGTGTTTGGTAACCACGTCAGAATAGCTAGGAACTTCACCACCTTCCTCTCCCCATTTTCTTCTCCTTCTCACTGCCATTAGCCTCACAACATACCCCAATTGGAGATGCCATAGTCTCACTGGCTCCAGAAGGTTGGGAGAAATTGGTATTCTTGAGCGGTATTCAAATAAAAATGATAAAAAACATTAAAAAAAAACTAATTCGGATGTGTGTTGACTGCCAATGACCGTAACTTTGGTTCAATGAACTCAGATTTGTTTTGAATTTGTGTCATTTTCAAAATCTGAACGTATCTAGGACCTAGCTATATTTTAATATTTAAACTGAAAATTACAGATTTTAAGTCATTTTCTAAATTGGTACTGACGTATCAAATCAAGAATTGATACTAATGTATCAAGAATTTATACTGTTTATCAATAATATTCAGACGTAATTTGATAACTTGCATACATATAATTAATTGATAAAGAAAAAACATTGACGAAATTTTTTGTTGTTAAAAGTTACCCCTGTAAAAGTGTTTTCGTGAATATTTTTCTTGAACATTCTGCAGCAATAAATTATTGTCCTTGGACTTTCAACTTTCAGCTTCACAAATCCTACAATAGAGAACTCCAGTCCAATTTTTTTATTTTTTTTATGAAATGACCTTCTAACTTAAATAACTGCATTTTTATTTTTATTTTTAGAGTTAGTTTTAATAGTTAAAATAATTTTAAAAGTTTTAATTTTTCTAGACCCCCCGAAAACCACCGAAATATGGTAAATCGTGTGACGTCATCACTGCTGAAAAATTAGTATAGGATTGGGCCATCAGCTGATCTACTGCCGCCATTTTGAAATCCGTTGTTCCGTTGTTCGAAGTATTCTCCCTAGAAGAAGCATTACTATTTTTTTTGTGCAGTAGTTTTTCAATATTTTAAATAATAGAGATAAACTAATAGAGATACCTCTATTCTTGATACTGAATTATTTAGGCTTAAATATTGTTTCAATAAACACATCAACTAAATCTCTATAAACAGTATGAAATAAAGAATAACATGAAATGTTGTTAATACCGATGGCTTTTGTCATACCTACATAACCAAAATTTCAATACAATGACTGGTGACGCGTGACGTCAGCACTAACCATTTCAGTAATACCAATTTTACAGCGTGTTTTGACGAGAGGTTTAAAAATGCACTTTTTAATATTTTTTTAAGAACTCTACGTTTAATATTATGAAATAAAACTTATATATTCAGAATCAGCGTTTATTGGTCTATATGAACATATTTTTTTAAAGCCATAATATTTTTCACTGGAGTTCCTTATTATAGTATCCCGAGATTCATCACGGGACTGCGCCAGCGATATACAACGACTGGTTTTAACAAAAAATAAAATTTAGATACATCTAGGTACATAATTTTGAAAAAGGTTCCACCAAAAAGTCACAAATTATCAAAACAAAAAATCTTCATCCAGGATTGTTTTTCTAGGTTGAGAGCCACTGCGAGGGAGGCAATCATTTGCGTACCGCCATGCGTGAATTGACATTATTGGAATCTTCATTACAAGGTTTACATAGCCACTGTGACTGCTCCGGCACCGTGAGCACTGTGAGCAGGAGTCTAGGGAGGCGACAGGATTTACTTTGTGGACAAATCGAAGGGAGGGAAAAAATAAAAAAAGCGGGGAGGGAAACTGACTGCGAATACAAACAGGTTAAGTATTAACGTCTCCTTATTTCACTATGGCCCGGTATATCAGCCAGTCCCTATCCTCGCTATGTACGATATTCCTCGCTCAAATTTAAGCGGGTTAAATGTGCCGCTCGCACTCAAGCCTTGATAAGCCGGAGAATAGTTTCTTTTTAGACGCCGAGGCGCTAGCAGTCACATGTCAAATCCGACATCTACGTAAATAATATTGAATTTTTCCACATAACCAAAATTTACGTAAATTGCCTAATTTTATAAGAATGGACTATTATATTCATCGAGCGATGAGGAATGTCGATGTTATTAATTGATAAATCTATCTAAAATAGTCTGAGAAGGGATTTTAAAAGTTTCAACGTCAGGACGACAGGTTTAAGGCTCGAGTGGCAGCTTTAGCCTGCTTAAATTTGAGCGAGGATTTTTTTTTTACATTAACTCTACACATCAGGACCTGAGTAAAATAATTTCCCTCAGGGCCTACGTCATCTTTGGGGAGGCTGTACGGAGGGTGTGTTTGAGGAAAGGGAGGCTTGAACTCGGGTCTTGAAGAGACCCATGTTGTAGAAGGCAGGAAACACAGAAGCCGGCAAATGGTCCCACACCTGAGCTGTTAAACTCAAGAACGGGTCATAGAAACGACCCGTTCTCATGTGAAAAAGAGCGCAATTGCCCGGAAAGCTAGAGGTCCTGCGTTCGAGTCCAGAAGTGCAAATATTTTTTTCTGATTTTTCTGTTTCCAGATTTTCGATCGAGTTTCGCTAATATTGTCTTCATTTAATTAAATATTACCTTTTAGACGTAATCAGACACGATTAGGTGCATGAAACATTAAATTCGACGAGGTTATTCTTACCCCAAGAGGTGACACTTGACACAGGTGACCCGACAGTTGAACCGCCGACAATCGGCCCCCCGAAATGATATTTACAATAAAATTATAAATTTTTGTGCATTATTTACCAATTTCAAACTTAAAATCGACTTTGGCCAATAAATTTGCCGACCCCTGGTCCATAGGAATGTGTTGAAGACATTCGACATTCTAGAATCTTCTGTCTTTTTTTGTTTTCGTACATAATGTCATAATGAGTGATAAGGAAGATTTTTATGAACGGCTTTAGAGCGATTGTCGACGACGTACGCAGGGCCGGATCTACGAAATCTAGCGCCCTGTGTAGTAGGTACCGATGGCGCCCCCCCCCCCCCCTACATTTTTATTTTGATTAAAAATTCGTTTACCCCAATTTTTTTTTTTAATTTAATTTTTTTTTTACACTAATTTATCAAATAAAATCAAGACATATAAAGGGTGTAACCCTATCTAAAGTTTTCGAATAAATAAGCCACGATCTATGTAATTCTTCTCCATTAGGCAGTTTCTTGTAATAATACTTAGTATTAAATTTACGCTTGTTCGTAATAGGAAAATCAAAACCTTTCAATTGTACAGGACCTTCCTGAACTAATAAACTAATCGAATTTTGAGATAACTTTGGCCAGCATCCGGGATCTTTCAATTCAAGCTCTGAAAACAGAATTAAATTTAAACTGCTATCAGTAACGTTATTTTTATCTTCTAATAATTCGACCGGAGGAATTTGTGCGATAGATATCTGTTTAGATGTGCTCGGGACCATTGTAACGTCATTGCGCGGGACATCATTTTTTATCGGTGCTGGAGAAATTGGAATTAAAAAATTCCCAATGGAAACGAGTTTTTTAATGTCATTATGCTCTTTAATTCTAAGTTTTAGATTCTGCGAGCCTGAAAGTTTTTTTTTAATTATTGTTCTATTCATTGTAATCCACAATCCACAACCTCTAACAACCAATAGAAATGTAGTTATATATTAAAAAATCTAATAATATAACCTCAAATTTGTACCTTGCATTTCCATTTCCCCTGTGTTCTGTGTTGAGCCAACAAACACGAACGTATCTATGGTATCAACGGCTTACGAAAGACGCTTACACTGATTATTACTGACTGTAAAATAACAAATCTAATGGAAATTAATTATAGGTACATTTAAGGAACTTCAACTGTCAAAACAATGATGAAACTGTTAACAAGTTGCAACCTTGCAAACCGTGCGATGTTTATGCTAATGGAATTTTGAATTTACTGAAGATTTCATAAGAAAATGGTCTTTAACCACATTCTCCTAGAGACTTAAATCGTGCAAAAGCACTTTGAAAGGCGCCGTCGGTTTGTTTGTTCTGTTGAATAAAAGTACGGCGCTGTGATTGGTTAATGAATTTGGATCGCACTCATTCGTCGTAAAAGACAGTAAAAGATATATGGAAAAATAGATCTTACGTTTAAACTAAATATATGGAATTTGTAAAAAAATTCTGTAACTGACTATAAATTCGTAAATCGTTGAATTTCGTTGAATTAAAACCAGATGCGTGCGCAGTCTGTATCTTTGGAAAGTGTTGCTAGAGCGTAATAATTATTTCGTACTATGGGTAATTTTTAAACGATTCAGGGAATATTATAACAAATTTTTAATACAATATTTATTTTCTCACGGCGCCCCTTCGGAGTTGGCGCCAGGTTTTTTGCACGTTTTTGAACGTATGGCAGATCCGGCGCTGGACGTACGTACGGTCTCTGCCTGAGACTAGTACAAGGACGTAAAGTAAGCCTCGCCAATGGCTGCAATATCGTAAAATTAATAAAAACATGTAATTACCTGAGTGGCTTGTGGAACTGGCAAAGGTAATCGAACCTCTCGTCAGGGATGGGGACGCGACTTGCTGAAACAAAGGAACAGGTTAACACAATGCGATCAATTGTGGCAGAGACACATTACGATATATTTATATATATTATATGTTAAATTATTTATTTATTACACGACTTGACGGGCTTTTACATTATAGTTTATAAGTTGAGTATCAAACAATGAAGAAAATATAATACAATGAGAAAATAAAATACACAATACAATATAAGGGAATGTACCCATACTACGTGACACTTTTAGGGGGGGGGGGTCTTTGGGTACGTTCCCTAACAACAAAAGCATATAATAAAATAAAAAAATACATATGTAAAAATAATAAGAAGCCTCACATTCAATATAAACAAAAATTGCAGAAATTATATAAATTATGCAAATCTATTCGTGTATAGAAGAATAAAAGTAATAGAATATACAACATTTATACAGATTAGTTATAAGATGAAATATATCACTTAGATCAGAATGTTTATTTCCGAGACTGTGAATTTGGATAAGGAAATTGATAAATTGAAGTAATTCAGGACAGCCAATTTTGTAATGCAGTATTTTATGTAATAGTATTAAATCTGTGCTTATTCTTCTTTCTGAAAGTTTCAATAGATACATTTTATCCAGGAGGTAATTGCAATCAATGTTTATAACAATAATAACGTTATATTTATATAGCGCAGTTTTGTGACATTTCACTTCAAGTGCGTAAATATGTATAGTATAGAAATATGCAATTTATAGTTTATAAACCTTAAAATCAAACTTCCGTTGAATCTTTTCAATGTTTTCTGAATGAATGTTGAAAAAGGGAGACCATAACGTTGAGTTATATTCAAGTTGGCAACTGACAAGGGTTTTATATAACATAATAAATGTGCCAAAATCATTGAAATCTTTTACAGCTCTCAAAACAAAGCCAAGAGTCTTTAGGGCTTTGTTGATAAAATTATTAATATGACATACAAAGGTGGGTTTACTGTCGAACATAATTCCTAGATCCATAATTTCACTAATACAATTTAAATTTTCATCATTTAGGTAATGAATACTGACAAAAAATTGGATTTTTTATTTTTGAAAAAAATGAATGAACTGACATTTATGACTAAGCCCAACATTAAGGGGGGATAAGGTTTTAAAACTTTTTATTTTGTATTTTTTCTGAATGTACAACATGTCGAAAGAATTGTGTCAAAATTTCAAGTATATCGGAGTAAAACTAACAAAGATACAGCGCTTCAGGCGACCGGCCCTCATGCTCGATTCGACTATAAAAAACTTTAAATCGATTTTCTCGCAAACAACATTTTTAAAGTTCGTGAACATCATAACTTAAAAACTACTTGACCGATCATTTTGAAATTTTGTACACCATTTCTACACATAAGAAGTCAAAGAGAGTTTAAAAGGTAGTCAAAGAGAGTTTTTTTTACCATTTTTTTCCATGTTATAATAACAAATTCACGGAAATTTGTTTAGCAAAAATCGCGTTTTTCACTTCAAAATGCTGCAAAAAAAAACTCCCTCTTTTTTCAATGACACTTCAGATATTATACTATAACGTGAATATAAAAAAATAAACCAACATTATTCATATCTCAAAAAAAATCATGAAATAAGCCTTTTTTCTCCTTTAAAACCTTAACCCCGTGATGCGCAACCCACGAGCCCCCGTGCAGTCCGCTTTACTTGGATGACCGTCATTGGCTAATTATGCGCCCCAAACTGTATTTTTTTTTTTTTTTTTTTTTTTATTAGCAAAATTTTTTGATACATGGGAATAAGTACAAACATAATAACATAAAATATAAGAGAGTAACAAAAAATATCCCACAAAGGCGAAGCCTGTGCGTGGGTATTATATTATGTGGTGGTTATTATTAAACAGTGGTGGTTAAAATAGAATTTAATAAACAAAAATTTTAACAAAACAAAAAACGACTTCAAAAAATGCACTAAAAAGTAAAAAAATAATTTCGTATTCTTCTACAACTTCATAATCAACTTACTTTTTCTTATCATCAATATGTAGGTACGATTGTTACTTTCGGAGTCGGTGTCAGTCAAGGTAGGTTTGTAACTACATACATAGTTATAGGTGAGGTGTGCTTGTATCGCACAAGCGACTTGACGAGGCGAGAGGCGAGAGCGGAGCCGCGGCGGCGCGGGGAGCTGTCAAGTGAACCCGCCGGGCCGGGTACCTTTGCTGACACCGACTCCAAAAAAACAATCGTACCTACATATTGATGATTAGAAAAAGTAAGTTGATTATGAAGTTGTAGAAGAATACGAAATTATTTTTTTACTTTTTAGTGCATTTTTTGAAGTCGTTTTTTGTTTTGTTAAAATTTTTGTTTATTTTTTGATTTTTAGTGAATCTGAAGTACACTAACTAATTTGTCTGAATATGGGTAAACCTACTAAACGTACTGCTCATATGAGACAGACATAATTTGACCATAGCGACGTTAAGGTCAAATTAAGAGATTCGGCCGAGTTTCGTTAATTTGTCATGGATCCGATAATCAGAACTTAACCAAACTCTCACTAAATTACCCTTGAAGTACATCCTTTCCAATAAAAAAAGAATCATCGAAATCGGTTGACGTGATATTGAGTTATTCGTCCATTTGTCGCGCACATACTTATGCAAATTTAAGACTTATATGGTTTTCTCATGGATGCTATTGTCGGAACTGGACCAAATTAAAATGGGACCACACGGGAAGCATCAGCTTTCAAATAAAAAAAGAATCATAAATCGGTTCACCCAGTCAAAAGTTCTGGCGTAACAAACATAAAAAAAAAAAAAAAAAAAAAAAAAAAAAAAAAAAAAAAAAAAAAAAAAATACAGTCGAATTGAGAACCTCCTCCTTTTTGAAGTCGTTTAAAAATATATATACATAGTGTCTTTAGAGATCAACATGATCGATTACCAACAGCGATGCGCTATTCACATTATCAGTTGCATTTTATAACTTGAGCAAGGCATATCGTTTACACAAAACTACCTAGTTTTTATCATCAAACCACACTGACATTTAAAGGCCTAGGTATTATGTATTTTGAAATTATGTAATTTTTTCCCTTGGTTGATACATATGATATGTGGTCCTCAAAGTCACCTAAATTTCACTTCTGATTAATGCATTACTCAACTTGAAGGCATTTAACAAAATATCTCCAAATATAATCTCGTAGTTTTTATAAATATACAGTGGACAGTGTTTTTGTATATATACAGTGGACCCGCGGTAATCCGACAAACGTTTTGCAGGGCGATGTCGGATTATAGAGTACTGCCTAAGACCCTCTATAGTCCGGAATTATACAAATCAAATAATCTATTTGAACTACGAATCATACTACATACGCACCAGATCTCCAAATCTCCCGAAGTGATCTGTGTTTCTGCAGCAACTTGCTCGATTACCTCCGAAGATTCCAAAGGGAAGACAAATAGCAAAAACACAAATCTTTTGAGTTCTTTTAACGTTTTTTACAGGCAGGTTACGCATCTCAGAAGTAGGTTTTTCTTGTAATCTTGCTTGACAAACTTAATAATATTCTGATCCTGATGTGTCGGATTACAGGGGGTGCCGGATTACCGCGGGTCCAACGTAAAAATTAATTTAATTTTTCCAAAAATTTTTACTGCATCTATCTGCCCGCGACTAAGGTTTTTATGATTTTTTTTCAGATGGAGGTAATTTTATCAAAAACTTCGAAATGGCAAAATTGTGCTTCGATAGCGAAAATACCAAAGATATTGAAATACAAAAGAGATATGGCTATAGCACAGATAAGAGAAACAATTTCTCTTATCTAAGGGCTATAGTGTCCGCCCGACTGTCGGCGGACTTACCTAATGGGAATAGCTTGCATACGGAAAGAATTTGTTCATTTAGTTGATTTTTTTAAGGTGTGCTGCAGTATAGTTGGAATATGGAAAGAATTCGTTCATTTAGTTTAACGTTCGTTTAGTTTATTCGTTCATTTAGTTTGTTCGTTAATTGGATAACAATATCGGCGACACCAGGAAGCACAGTCCCACCCAGTAAAATTGCGGATAGCACATCTCTTATATTTCAATATCTTTGGAAAATACCATCGAAATTTGGTTGTTTTTGAAAATGTGTTTGCTCTTGATTTTTTTTAAAGTCAACGATCAACAGCGGGATCAGCTTATATATTTAAGCAGACTATTTTATAAAATTTAATAAAAGCTGGGCGAAGTTAATCGTAATCGCCAGAGATTTCGTCCACGCAATGAGGCTTAGATTAACCGAGAAATGCGATTCCTGTTGGATTTGACAGCTCTTTCAATTTCACATTTTGTAAAACACCTTAAATAGAATAATATCATTGTAATGAGTTTCTTATAAATGTCACAAGAACAAAACATTCAATTTTATGATTTATTATTCTGGAAACAGGAATGAGTTGGACAGCGATTATATAATTATACAAATAACCAAAATAAGACCGGTTAATAAATAATAAAATAAAAAAGATAAATAGAATACGTAGGTATTTAATTTTCAGTCTTCTCCGTCATTTCTTCGCCCTCCTCGGAGTGATCAGAGCTTAACTGTCTACTCGGCAGGGGAGAGCTCTCGACGGTAGTTTCAGAAAATACGCTATAGGTATCAGACTCAGCACAGCACACTTGCTCCTCTAAGAAAGGATTATTATTCAAATTCATGAAGTCCAAATACTCCTTCGTCATTATACACCTGCCTTCAAAGTCATCTTTGATCTTTTTAAATGTCTCCAAACCTTCCGCAGTCATCTTGGGATTGTTGCATTTCAAGAATAGGCCAACTAGTACGGCAGCAGATACGGCAGGGGTTAAGCCAGGATACTTTGGCCTTATTTTAGCTACGAATATCGTCGACTTGATGATCATGTCACTCAAACACTGCTCCAGATATCCTAATGCTGGGAGCTGGGAAACGTTGAGGAATGCCAAGGGTGTTTCAGTCTCATAATGAATTGCTTTATCGAAGTATTTTTCCGGTTCTTCCATAAAGTTGGTCAGGCATTTTGCATCAGCAAAAAGGTAAAATTTATCTTTGTAAGTAGCTGCGAATTCCAGGGATCCCTTCACGATTTTTCTTGTAGGGTAGTTATCGGAGAAACTAACAATGCATCGTCCATTTTCGTAAGGCTGTTTGTCATGCAAGTCGTACGTTCTTGCCGGTAGGAAGTCGGGTAAGGATACATCGATACAATAAGGAGATTTGAGGAAATCTTCGTAATGCTCCTGACAAAACCAATAAAAGAAAGAATTCCATTGGACTAATCCAATTCTGTTGAATATTTCGCTTCTTCGCAATATAACATTGGATAGACAGGTGGGGCAATAGTCTTTTAAGTGACTGGCTTTTATACTAAACTCGTGAGAGGTGATACAGAATCTACCCAGGGGCACAACTGTTCCAGGAGCGTTGACGAGAAATCGCACAATGTCGGCCATGTAGATTAAGAAATACTTCTTAGCTTCCCACCATATATGCCATTTAGACCAAGATGCTTCGATGGTTTCTAAATTCTGATAATTTTGGCGAACGGACAGAAGGAAAACGGCATTTTTTTTAGTCCACGCTTTAAACCAGTGCAAAAGAAGGGGTTCGGAATATCTTGGCAGAGAACCATAGTAGTCATGATTCGTTTGCAGATATTCTTTAGATATATCTTCAGTACAGTTCAATTTTATAATAATGTAGGGAAAGATTTCAGATTGAAACAAAAAGATACCTCCTGCAGTTTTTTGCGGAAATCCGTCCAAAACAAACCCTTGGGTGAGAGATGTTACATCCATCGTACAGAGTTTTACAGCTTGCATAATAAGTTCGCTTGTCAAAGTTTCTGCTTCGGACAACATAGCGAGGATCTGTTGGGCCAAAACTGTCCAAGGAAAATGATCTAGAACACAACGAATAGAATGGCAAAGAGTCCGTACGCTGGTCCCGAATTCCTCTTGAAACCTTTTCGATAGAGTCGTTCTTCCTGATTTTGGTGGGCCCGTGATAGCAAATCTAATGGGAATATGTACGATAGTATCAATTTTGTCAGAGTTAATAAAAATTAATGGATTTTTGCAAAATTTCAAACAGTTTTCATTTCCACTGCAGAAGTAAATATAAGACCTGTGTAGAATAGGATAAACATTGTTGAAGTTTTTATCTCGAAGAAACATCTGCACAAGCGATTCATTTTCAAATACTCTGACGGGGCAAGTCACCCCAAATTTACTCAAAAAACAAAATCCTTTCGAAAGCAACAACTCTGCTAATTCCATGTCAATCACCGTTGTTTGTTCAAAGAAGGACTCGTTTCTGGGTTTCATTTCCGATACATATCTTTCGAGAATTTTCAGTGTTCTTTCATTTCTTTTGACAGAATCGACCTGGAACCACGGAATGAGTTCTTCTTCACATAGCTCCTTAAGATTTGTCACCATTTCCATGTCAGATTCATACCATTCTTCTATGCGAGCTTTAATACGTTCAAATGCGCTTTCTTCGCTCTCCCATTCATTTGCAAACTCAGGTTCGGGAATAGCGGTATCAACCCGTAAAGTGACGTATTCTATTTCATCGTCAGGAATATCGAACAATGGCAACATTGTACTCTCTGATATATCTGAGAATTCAGACTGGGTTCCGATTGACAGATTACTGTCTGTTCGTACATAGAAGGGCTCTGAAGATACAACGGCGATCACGGTTTCATTTTGTGGACTACGAGTCGATGTTATTTCTCCTTCTTCTTCTGGACTCGGTTCTTCACCAAACACTGAAATATTTTGTTCTTCTGAACTCAGTTCTTCACCAACTACTGAAATATTTTGTGAATTAGTCAAAACAGCGTCGATACTAATAAATGCTGTGTTCTCAACTTCCAAATATACAAAATAGGCAATAAAAAGAGAATGTCTATGGGAATTCCATATATTCAGAGCATTTTGTTTTTCAATCTCATATTCTTCTTGTCTCGCTTTTTGTTGTTTTTTCCATTGGAAGCAATTTAATTTGTACAACCTTTTATCGACTTCAGCAAGACTTGCGCGGATTTCAATGATTAAATCAGGAATATAGAAATACCCTTTGACGGTGTCAATTTCGGAGGGATGACATGGGAATCCATCTAGTATAATTCCAGTGTTATTAAACGGTTCTGTAAACCAGAGTTTGGATAAAAGACCATTCAGGATATCAGTGGGCAGAGGTAGACCACTAACAAAATAATCTTTCAGTTGAGATATGGTTTCCAAATCTGTTTCAGACGCCGTTACGCGTAATTCATCAATTATTATGGTAATGCCTGGTTCATCCAGCCAATTGTAAAAATCTCGGCTATTACCTAGAGAAGACTGTAGTAAGCAACTAAAGGCAAAATTACAGAAATTTATATAAATTAAGCCCATTTTCTCGGCTAAAAGTTTTGCCATTGTAGTACGACCACTACCTATAGGACCTGTGAGGCATATCCTCCAAGGTGGTATATTTTCCGCGGGTTTTTCTGAGTTCATGAAATGCTCAGGATCTGATAAGAACTCTCCCTGGTCCTCTAGCGATGCCATGTAATACGTTTTTTGTTTATAACTTTGTACAAATTCTTCTCTTCCTTTCCAAAGCACCGCATGCTTGTAGAATGTGACGGGACAGTATGGTCCACAGACGCCGTAAAATGTTTTAACACTCAGATCTGGCGGATTATCCTCATCTTCTACTACGGCCTCAACTTCTGAAATAAATGGTTTGCAATTGACACCGTAGCGGTAGCGAAGCAATTTTAAGGATTCGGCGATTAATTCTGAGGGAGACCAGGCACACGGTATGATGATTTCTATTGCGTCTATGAGACAAGCTTCTAACAATGACTTCAAATTTTTATATTCAATATTGAATTGCTTGGTCTCTGTAACAAATGTGTCGAACTCGGAGGCCTTCAAGGCACCGTGCGACTCGGCGGTCATTTCAGATGGAACATGTCGCAACTTGTTGTCTTCAAAATAGTCGTGTTCTAAAATTTTTGTGACCATTCTAGATATTTCAGATATAATAGAAGATTTACTATGGAACTGGGCAGAACGTTGATGAAGGTCTAATAAGGGCTCTTCCATTTTGTCAAAAATGCTATTAAGCAGCCTATCATTTCTCCTTCTTGATTTGTGGGTTAGGAACGTTTCTAAATCGATATCCGTATTTTCAGTTAAACTAAACACATCGTCGGGCAAACAGTCATGTTCGACCAGGGCATCCCAAAATTGAGCTTCGCAAGACATGCCATCAATGATCCATCCAAGTTTTTTTAAGTCTCTTTTTGGCATGCTTCTGTTTTGGTCGATTGCAATAATCTTCTCTACTAAAACATTAATAATCTCATCATCTGTTGCATTTACATCATCATATCTATTTTCTTCGTTAATCAATTTTTTGGCACGTTTCTTAATTTCATCATCCGTAGGAATTCTAGGAATATTAGTAAGAAGCATATCCGAGGGTGCATATTCCAAAAGGATGTTCGGTTCTTCAATAACATTCAAGCAGAAATCTATAAAAACAGCTTTGTCCACAATTTCTGATAACATATTATTTGCAATCCACTCGTGACTTCCTGGGAACGATGCTATGGTAGAAACTGAAGGCTGTTTCTGTTCACTGTCAACTGAATCTCTTTTACTAGCGGACAACGTCACAGAAGCTGATTTGCTTTTAGAAGTCTTCGACTGTTCACCAGTTGAATCTCTTTTACCGGTGGACAGCGTTGTAGAAGCTGATTTGCTTTTAGAAGTCTTCGACTGTTCGCCAGTTGAATCTCTTTTACCGGTGGACAGCGTCGCAGAAGCTGATTTGCTTTTAGAAGTCTTTGACTGTTCGCCAGTTGAATCTCTTTTACTGGTGGACAGCGTTGCAGAAACTGATTTGGTTTTAGAAGTCTTCGACAAGGATTGTGTAGGTGGGAATATCGTAATATCCTCAGGTGACAAAAATTTTAAAAGTAAATTGTGAAATTCTGACTCATTTAATTCAGCGTACCTGTCTATAATTTGCATTGTTTCCAACGTCCATTGGTCCAGTGAGGCTAATCGTATGTTTTCCTTTTCAAGGCAAATTTCTTCCTCTTCTTTCACCACAATATCCCAAACTTCATCACACGCTTGCTTAAGAATAAAGTGTTCCTTTTCTGTTATGACTTTTTGTCCGATTCTTTTAAAATCAATAATGACACCGTTGAAAAGCCAACTCAAACATTTCGCAAGGGTGCTTTTACCAGATTTTTTAGTACCTATAATGGCTATTCGACAGGTGGGAGTCAAATATTTAGCATTCAGAAACGGTCTTGGATTTCTACAGAAAGTTTGCCGTGCATCTTCCGTAGATAACAAGAAAATGTGATCAAAAAGAATGACAGCATTTTTAGGTGTTCCGGTAACGCACTTCCTTTCGGTTAAAGCAACGGGACATTTTGTTCTCCACAAAGATTCCGAATACGGAAACCGGGGAGCTACCTTTTCTTTGCTTTCGAATTCATCCAAAAAATCTTTGCTAGAAAGATCATCGACATTTCCAACAACTTCTTCGCCTTCATCTTTTGTTTTGAAATCTTGGAGGAGAGTAGGCAACAAAACACGATGCAGAGGTAATATGGATAGTTTGGCACGAACCACTTCAAAGTTAGTATCGTGACTACACCTACCGTCTACGTTAATCACGTATTGTGGATCATGAAGAGTAATGTATCGCTTTATTGCTGATTTAAGTCGCTTATTCATCTTTTTGAACTGTGATTCTACAAAATGGGAAAAATCAGATGGTCTCCAACACTGATATAGTGAAACTTTCGGGTTAATTTTTTGTTTTTCAGTTTGAATACTATCATTTTCTTCTGAATTCCTTTTGTAAACTGTATCAGACCCGAATGGCATTTGAAAGTAGGAGCATTTTGGGTAAACCAAGACATTCTGGCCTCTCAAGGCAATAATGTCACCTTCGGGGCATGAAATTTCGATAATCACAGTTGGTGGGGTTTTTAAATTAGCAATGAAGTCAACTTGGTCGTAGACAGATGTCCTTCTACAATAGTCACGCTCTTCATTCAATGGAATAATTCCAGAAAATTTCGTGCTGTAATCTATAGATACTTTAACTCGCAGGTTTTCAGTTTCATCTTCAGCAATTGATGCTATCGGTTCAACATCTTCTTCGACTTCTTCTCCGTGAATAGATTGGATATCTAGACTATCCAGCAACTGTTCTACTGTCGACATTAAACTTAACATAAACAGTTCAACTGTCAGAAAGGCTTCCTCCGAGAAAAGCTCCCCGCAGCAGTCATTGCTTTTGTATGTTTCGACAAGAGGAATGCCTGACAGCACATAGCCTCTGTGCTGGACAACATCTGTGTTAAAAGATTCTTCTATAAGCTTCAGAATAACTTCGACAGTGATGACATTACCACATCTCAAATTGAATTCGATGCATCGCCCAGCGTCACTTCTAAGGTTGATTTGTTCTTGAATGACATCATCAGGATTGATGTGGATGCAATTCCAATATTCGGCTAGCCTATCACCGAGAGCTTTCTCACCTAAGCCAGGTTTGCTCAGTATGATGAAGCATACGGGGGGACTTGACAGGTAATTGAGTTGGGCTTCTAGCTTGGACCAACAATTGTTACTATCTATGAGCAATTGTCCTATTTGATTCTCAACTTTCAGTCCCAATACAGATGTTTTAAAAGAAAATTTATTGGGTTCAGTTTCTTTTGAATGATCACCATCCATTTCAAAATCTACTATTTTTTAATATCATTTTAAGAACTTGGAAGTTTTGTAATGACAGATCCTTTGGGTTTTTGCAAATTGTTTATTCTTTCAAGAGCATAATTGAAATTAGAAAATTTTCAAATAATTAATCTGATACGATAGGTAAGGTAGCATAAGGGGTACCTAACACTGAAAAGGCGATAAAGAATAAGGAAATTGATAATATTTTACAAATGGTAAGTGCAGGCACAAATAATACCAATCAATAATGTACAACAGTTAAACCTATAAAAAGTTATTGGTGCATAGGCACACAACAAGATTTACCGAAAACAAAGGCCTAAAAATACTAAAAATATCAAATAAGTGTGTTATGTAATAATATTAAATGGCAGAACCTACAGACAAGCTGATCTGTCACAGCTTTGTGGGACTCCCCATATCTTATATTGTATTAGATGTAATTATATTCAATTTAATAAATAATAAATAAAAATAAAGAAAACCCTATGGCATTCATGATTTGTTATAGCACCATATCCCTGAGCTCCTGAGCAATTTTTGACCAAAAAATAATATTCAACTAAAAAAAATTTCGCAGACCGGTATTCCAGATCGTAGGGAAATACAGATAGATGTCGAGACTGGTAAATCAGCCATTAGGGTATACACCTCGCTAAATCAGGCCGGTTTACCGTCCTGTAAGGTTCAAAGGGTTAATCCCACATATTTAGAAAATTAGATTACAGCAGGATAGATAAATTTAACAAAACAACACACATATGTAAACAAGTAAAAAAAATTGTATGGGATAACAAATTGTTAAAATGAGTATGGTTAAATGAGTGATTGTTGGAACGCTTGACTAATTAGATGGATTAGTAAGGCTGAGTCAAGTCCCATAGACAGTCTTTTATTTCTTGCAACACACACTCCACACTTCTTAATTACCAACAATTCAAATAATCATTGTAAAATAAGAAGCCTTCTTCTTTTAGACAAAATTAAGACCTTTTAAAAAACTTCGACCATGAAGCGCAGCCGGCAGAGATAAATTGATGTTGGTGCGTTGAAGCTAAAACGGAGCAAGAAAAACATTGGCCTGCTCCAAATTCCCAAATAAAATACACCTAAGACATAATATATCTCGTTGATCGCTAAGATAACATGTTTGATCGATAAGTTGACATCACAGATGTCTCATAAAAATATTATGATGCAAGAAATTCTACTAAAACACAATGGTGCAATTACATAAAAAAACTTGTAGACATGTTGTAGAGATCTCAAAGTGACAAGAAAAAGATACGGTAATTGTCGTCCCTTTGGTTTAATACTAAACTGCTAATCGTCGCGTGCTAATAAACCTCTACTAACCTCTAACCAAAATCTCCAACCAAATTGCGTAAATACCCCCTCGCGTGATGAGAAAGTGTTTTTATTATACGGCAAACACTAGTAAAAGACGAGAAATAACATCAGAAATAAACAAATTATTTATTTATATTATTATTTCAATTGTTTCAAGAAGTGAGATAGAGATCGTAAGGGAACTTACCCATACTACGTGACATGTTCAGGGGGGGAGGGGTCTTCAAAATGTCACGCTTGGTACAAATGAGCGGCGGCGGGCTTAGGTTTTTGGTCACCGGGAGGGGGGTGGGGGTTAAAAATTGCAAAAATTTGGTCACGTAGTGTGGGTAAGTTCCCTAACAAGTATAAGATCGTAACAAGTATTGACCGGTCAGTGGTTGAGTGGGTATCGCGTTTGGGTCCCACCCAGGCATTCCGCATTCCTCGACTGACTATGCCCTCCATCACGACTCAACCAACATTTTCGGCTTACTGTGGTGGTAGTAGGAGATGTTCAAATAATGTCTGGTTATTCGTAACCTGGAAATATTTGTCTTTCTTTTAAATTTTAAAAAAAAAAAGAACAACCTACCGGCAGTAGGTCATTGCATTCAACGTTCTATATTCTGCTTAGAGTTCGACGCAACTTTTAAGTACATCATCGCTGACCTATATCAAGTTTGTTCATACACACCTAACCTTTGAATCACTATCTTTGTCATGCCCAAATAAACGTTTGAATTAAGAATTTACTGCTGTGTGTTTGTTACTTGCCACATTTTGTTAATATGTTAGTATATAATATTAAAAAATACTTATTCTCATTAGGGTCAATGGTGCAGAAAGGGAAGTTCTCAGCGGCAGCCATGCTCTTGGTGAGCACATTAAAGAAGGTGGACTTGCCCACATTGGGGACTCCAACGATTCCAACCTTTAGATTGGTTCCCACGCGACCGATCAACGGTTTCCTTTCCGGCTCTTCTACTTTTTTGGGGGGCATCCTGAGGAAAAATGAAAACACTGGTTAGAACAATGCTGAAGTAGGGTTACTTCTGATAGTTATGAATAACTATAACATGTAACATTTAAAGGCTGAAAAGCTGTGCCTACCATAAGAAAAACGAATAATAGAAAAATTTTTTTTTTTTATCAAAATGTATATTTTTCCATGAATTTGATAACGCTTATTTGTTCACTTGGTAACGTAACGTCAATCAGCAGAAGATGATAATAAAACCAAGGTCATATATGATCATAGAGCAATGCACGCCACTCGTGGCTATGTTATAACAACTTTCTCCTTTTGTTTTTTTATTTATTTTTTATTAGTGACTATTTAATTACAGGTTTGATGAGAATTACAAGATATGATAATGTATATAAATATTTCATCTGTTTGTTCTTAGTCCTCCTCACTAGGTGGTCCTGTGCTGAGGCGGACTAGTAGATTTCTTTGATTTTCCGTTATTTAGTTTCTATGATGTTTTTAATACATTCTCTAGTATGTCTGCATTAATTTCTTTCACCCATGTTTTGATTTTTTCCTTAAACTTATTTATCTTTTTCAAACTTGGAGGAAGGATGTTGTAAAGTTTGGTTGCCAGATATATGTGGTTTCTTTGGCCAAAACTTGTCTAGAATTTTGGAATATCTCGTATATCCTTTTTCGAGGCACTTGTGTCATGTATCCGAGTTTTATTGGGAGATTTTCTGTTTTTAAAATGATGTATAAGAATATTCTTGGCATATATTTGTTTTAAATTTAGAATGTCAACTGATTTTCAACTGATTTCAACCGACTGGATTCAGTGAGACTATGGCATCCCCAATGGGGTATATTAACAAACTATGAATACTGGTAAAAATGTGTGGATAATTTAACCGGTGGTTTGCCGGGGTAGGCCAGCAAAAAGCACCACCAATTAGCGTTCGCAAAAAGCGGCATCCATGACACCCAATGACATTTCGTGTCCAGCGATTCTGACACTCCTTGAGAAATTTTGTACATAGAAAGGTCAAAGTCGTAGATAAAGGAATTTTTCCCACGCATGCGCAAGAACTGCGCACATTCCCGCGCTCCGGTAAATTATTAATATAAATTATTTGGAGTGACCAGGCGCATTGCGGTTTTCTCTATGGTAAAGGGCGATAATAGAGCAAGCGATTCAGACCGTGTTCTTCATACACTTTCTTTATACATAAGGGTCAAAATCGCGTGTAAAATCTCAAACACACCGGTGCACGAACGGCATTCTACGAGTTAAACATTATTTTCTCACTCGGATCATTGAACTAAAAATGCGTAATTTTAATATTTTCATTCATAATTATTGATTTGAAAAACCGCACATTCTGAAACGGTTCCAACTGGCTACAAGGTAATTAATAGATCGAAAACGCAGATATCTGGTAAGATTACTGTCACCAAAATTGCCCGGTGTGACATCAACGCCGCCAAATTCACGAATAAAAACAATCTTGTCATTTTGGCGGCAAATCGAAAATCGCATATTTTAAATCGTTAATCATTTAAAATGTAGCAGCCAGCCTCCATTGTTCGATGGCAGTCATGATCGGACGCACACAACCACTCGTTCGGGAAGGCGTGCTCGATTTCCCGACCACCTCGTCATCTAACCGTTCCTCCTTTCACCGCAGCCATGTCTGCGTTGTCTGGGGAGGGGAGTCCTGTAGCAGCTAGCCTCTGCTACCACATGCTCAAGATTGTTTCCGAAATATATGGATCTTTCCAGAAGTGACGCCCATGTTAAAGTGTTCGAATACCGAACTAACGAGAACATTCCGGCCGCCTCTCGTTAAATACACCTAGCGCCGGCATTATGATGGCTGGATGTGTAGGTACCAATAGAATCGATAATGAGCTGCAGATCTACCTACCTCTCACGCGTTCCAGAAAAGGTACGAACCATTGCGCGCCTGAAATGCACAGTACGGGCACTTTCGAGAAAGTCGCCGAGTGAAGAATTACTACCAGACAAGGCAATACTCCGACTCGCCGGACTATATAAAGGCGCTCAGCAACGCACACAGTAAAGTGTTTCCAGTGTTTACATAGCGTTCAGTATTCTCGGCTCACGCAACCGCAGTTAACCTTGACCCAGTAAAAATCCACGTTGGTTTGTTTACCTAGTACCGGTAGTGTATTTAATCTGTTTCGCTGTCCAGTTCAGAATTGATTTGTAAAATTGTAATCTTGTTAGAACTCAATAAAGACTTCCAACACGCAACCTCAATCTTGAGTTCTACATACATCTACTACACAAAATAACACAAACCGATGAAATAAAATTTAATTGCGCAAGCCGGGATTTGTGGCTGGATTTGCGACACGATTTACGAAATCTGCGACCTACAAAACACTAGTCGAGAGACTTACCCCTCGGCCACAAAGTCCGTCATAATAATTGCTCTTTCTCATAAACAATATACATATTACAAAACCGAAAGAGAGGTTGCGACTAAGATCTCAGCGGTAGGACCATAAGAGATTTCAGAAGGCCACTTTGAGAAAATATTTGCACTAGTATTATAACATAAAGAAACACCTAGAGTAACTTTTCTCCTTTTTACTGGGAAACTAGCTCAAGATACGCACAAAGATGCACAATGCACAAAGGATATGCACAAAGATACCCAATGCACGAGGCCCAAAGTGAGACTCTTTCATAATATTAAATTGATAATCCAAATTTATTTGTGAGGAAATTTGATTCGTCACAATTGCTTTATATCTCACTTAAGGGAACGACCCATACTACGTGACCAACTTTTTGCAATTTTTACCCCCCCGGTGACCAAAAACCAAAGCCCGCCGCCGCTCATTTGTAACAAGCGTGACATTTTGAAGACCCCCCTCCCCCCTAAACGTCTCACGTAGTATGGGTACGTTCCCTAACTATATTGCAGATAATTAGCGTTATTCTTAGTCTTAATAGATTATGTAGTAATTTTTTTGCAAACATCTCATTTTGGAGGCGTGTTCATAGGGTGAGGTTTGTTCAGGTTTTAGCAGTGAATGTGACTACCTACCAATTGCATAACGGGCCAAAATGGGAGAGGCCGGTTGATAGACCTTTTGACCTCTGCAGTCGGACTCTCTCGATCCTTTCCTGCCCTGCCCTTGCAGTGCGAGGAATGGATTCATACGTCCGTCACTCCTGGACAAACTGACCCCCAAATTCCTGCCCACTCCCATACCTAATTCCTTCCTGGAACTTCTTTGTCTTATAACAACCCTCCACATATCATCCCCAAAGGCACTGAGGGAAATTATTTTCCTCAAAACTTTGAAAAACAAAGACAAATTTGAAAAAGAAAAGTGTAGTGTCATTTTCCTTTGTAATCCAAATCAAAAATTGGTATTTTTTACATGATACCACCATGATTCCGAACTAAGAATGCGGGACTATGGCATTGCCAATTGGACGTTGAATGTTGTGAGACTGTAGGAATCATTGTGAAGCTAAAAAGGACGTAAGACAAGACAGACTTCTGAGATTCAGCGACTGAATGTAAAAAAATGTTTAACTAATATTGGTATTGAAATAAAACAATGAAAAAGGTAAAAACTTTAAAAGTAAAAAAAAAACAGTGTACGGTGCAGCGCAAGAGCTATTAGAAGAATTGTTGTCAATACTGCATTGAATGTTTGCATCAAAATTACCTTAAAACACAAAAATGCTTGGTAAATATCGGTTCAGACTGGCCACGCTTATTATGAATAATTTTTAGAAAAAAACTTTAGATTCGCCTTAATTACTATAAAAGGAAACTTTTTGGCTTTGGGGCGGCGGAAAATAATGCATTTTAATTTTCAATTGCATAAAACCAAAATTCACTTCGCGAACCGACCCAGCGAAAATCCGCGGCCTTCACTGTTATGTTGGTATCCTTGATAAATTAACAAGAGCTAATACGACTGTAGCCGACTTCGTGGGATAAGGCGCGTAATTATGAAATTTGTCTAGCGGGCTTGTTTGTGTAACATGGTTTGTTATACAAAAGAATGTGCCCCTTTATAACGCCTACTCGCGTCAACGCAAGAAAAACATCCCAGTTTTCAAGTGGTTTAGCGGATACGCTGTAACATGGTTTATGATTCGCGGTATTTCATGTAGGTATCCCACGAAGTCGGCTACAGTCCATAACAGTGACAGCTACGGCCGCGGATTTTCGCTGCGTCGGTTCGCGAAGTGAATTTTGGTTTTATGCAATTGAAAATTAAAATGCATTATTTTCCGCCGCCCCAAAGCCAAAAAGTTTCCTTTTATAGTAATTAAGGCGAATCTAAAGTTTTTTTCTAAAAATTATTCGTAATAAGCGTGGCCAGTCCGAACCGATAATTACCAAATGCTTTTACGTTACGGGTATTGCACCACGACTTGCAATACGTTTCAACACTCCGTTGTTTGACGTTATTCATGTTGCGAAACGTGGTGCAATATCTCAAATGACAACGACAGAAGACTCTTCAATTTCACTGATGATTGCACATTCACAGATTTCTAATGGCAGAAAGTAAAACATTAAAGATCAGACAAAAACAAAACAATTGAACACACCTCACTTTCAGAAATCTTTGGCATTCCTATCTGAAAGGCCTGTAAACTACAAGAGGATTAAAACAAATATTCTAATTATATAGAATTTGTTTGCTCCAATGGAAATTTTGTGAGGAGTTCGGTTTGTTGTGGTCAGTTTATAAATGCATTGCACAAATTAAAATAACTTTTCTGGGCACCAAAAGAAAGTAGATAAGTACCTATCGCCTAAATATAGATTAAAGTAAAAAGGAATCCTTCTAGAATGCACTTATTGCATGATATTTAGAGTTGACTTTATGTTATCAAAACAATTTACCATAAGGTGGGAAAATAAACTCATGTACAATATGATAAAAGTCAGCCGGCAAAATCGTTAACGAAATGTCAAAATGGTAACCTCAAAAATAAACCCGGACAGATCACATTTCTCGAGCACGAAAGGCAAATAAAATACCGATTAATAGTTTCAGGATGGCAAACACTTACTTGGAATTAATTAGAACTGTCTACGAAGGTAATAAAAATATATTTCATGAAAATATGTCACTCGCTGTCACAGAACCTAACGTGGTCAAAAGAGAGAGACAGAAAAAACAAAGATGCCGGGTAGGTTTGACTCTCTCCTTTACCGACGCGCATCAAAAATGACGGTAAAGTAGGAATTTGTGGGTTTCGCGCTAAATTCAAAGTTAGATAATAATATAAAACGTCATTTTAGATTTAGATTATTTATATCGATTATTTCCACAAAATTAATGATATTCATTATGTATTGTCATTCTTAGATATCTACAAATCATGAATTTATTATAAAATAACGTACAATATTCTACGTCGCTTCCAGGTCACATTATAATATCATAATTGGTAGGTACTTACCGTAAATATTATTGAATAGTGTTAATAAATAAAACATGTTATTGAATTAATATAGATATTGTACCTATCAGTACACTTTATTTTAAATATTTTCCGTGATAATGTAGGTTTTCTGAACTTATTCAAAATTGCAAAATTATTAATACCGACTACTTTTTGATTAGAGAGAGCAATCGTAGAGTGGTGATTGGCTAAACACTCATGACGTAGCTTGAAGTCCATTTTCCACTGGGATATATGAATTAACTACAATGCAAGTGGCAGTGTATTTACTAAAATCTTCAAGCATCACGCAAAATATTTCGAAAGCGGCCCGAAGAATTTTTTTTTCGAAAAACGCCCGTATGAGCTAATATTGTTAAACGCATACCTATTTTCGTTATTTGTTTTTGGGATTTTATGCCGTGTTGCGCTACCTCCTTCTTTAGCTAACGTATCGGACAGCATTGCAGTGTCCATTATCAGAGCAGATCCGGCACTGGACCTGATGGACACTGCACCGCTATTCGAAACGTTGGCTAAAGAAGGAGGCAGCGCAACACGGCATAACATCCCGAAAACAAATAACGAAAAAAATAGCATACTTAGGTACCTATATGTTTTTTGATTTTACGGATTCTTTCGTAATCCTCTAACTAGCTAGGGCTTATAACAATACCCTTTCATGATTATAACTGACTACATAGTAGGGGAGGGTGGGGCGTGTTGTGACGGGGGCAGGTTGTGACATCGCGTTTAAAATTCCCGCTAGTTGACTTAGCAGGGCGCGCATCGCGCGATATCGTGTGAACTATATAATTAAAACTGTACGATAAAATGTGATTTTTCAGTGCAAAACGAATTTTTCCTGCAAATTTTCGAAGTCATATGTTAACCTCCTAACATTCGGTAAGTCGATATATGTTTTTTTCTCCAAACAGTGTATCTTTTGACTGTGTTATTAGTTATAAATGAAATGCGTAGGTACGTCAAATACGTTTACTTGCGTGGCCATTTTTATGTAAAATCGTCGGGTGGGGCGAGGTGTGACATCAAGGCGGGGGCGTATTGTGATACTCACAACTCGCTCCCAGAATTTAGTTTTTATTTACGTTTATATAAAACCTATGTGAATAAAAATGTATGTAAAAAAGCATATTTTTTAACATATTGTGAATGCATATATATGTATTACCTACATACATTTCCTTTGTGTGCCTATTTGTGATTCAAACTTATTTTTCCAGGCTTGTAAATTGGTCCGAAATTATAAAAAAAGAAGAGGAGGGAAACACCTCTGCTGCTGTTCTCACAAGAACACAATTGCAAGACATAAGGAATGCAGACATTAAAGAAAAATTGTTGGACCCTCGATTACCCTTCTTTTAATTAATTATTTGTTCGTTATAACCTGCCCCACCCCTGTCACAACTCACCCCACGGGTGGGGCACGTTGTGACAATTCCCATATTTTGTAAAATAATATTTAGTTGCTTCATTCGTATGTTAACAAGGTTAATAATACCAAAATAATGTAATCAAAGAGTTATTTGTTTCCATTAAAATGTCAAACCTTTGATTTCATTAAAGATTTTTCTATTATACGCAGTTTTGTAATTTAGTCACAACACGCCCCAGCTTCCCCTACTTACTGCGGCTCATTTTTACTATCACCATTTGATGGTTGTATTTAATTGACTGAATTTATACGAACCTTGCTGACTTACCTATACGTCTGTTGGATATGGATTTTTTTTTTACGTGAGCTCCACACAGGAGGCCCTGAGGAAAATAATTTCCATCAGGGCCTATGTCATCTTTGAGGATGCTGTGTGGATGATTTTTTGAGGAAAGGAAGGAGAGGAGAGTTCTGGGAAGGAAAAGGGTTTAAGGGGTGGGTAGGAATATGGGTATTTCTACTATCGTGGTACGAGAACACAACAGAATGGAGTTGGCAGGAAAACACTTATTTTTCTTCTTCTTCAGCACACTTTATTTAATGTAATAAATACCAGTATTACAAGAGGGTGTATCTACCCTCACTCGGGTGGTCCACGACCACACCACACTGACAAATATCGAAGTCTCTACTTCGATCTCTCTATTATCAGTTTTCCAATACTGAACCGTAGGTATAACTCGTACCTACCAGCTTCAGTATAATTACACAATTGAAGGCACACAGCATGTACCTTCTAGCTACTAGCAAAACTAACGCAGAGGGCCTATCTTCCCTCTGCGCAACTGAAGATACAACTCGTGTATCTTCCAGTTCAACCGCAATAACAAGACTGACCTCTCTGTTCCAAAATCACAATACTTAAAGGAAATCATACAAAAGGTGCAAAATAGCGAGACAAAACATTTAAACCGCTCCCACATCTGCATTTTAAAATCCCGCAATAAAACAAATGCCAAAGTCGGCCCAAAAGGGCCACCCATAAAATTAAGTACATCATACAATACTGAAATGGAGAAATGGGGGAAACTAAGATTAAAAATTCCCAGATCTCAAATTCTTAAATTTAACTCCCAATAAAACAATAAAATTACTTGTAAAGGTTTGCCAAATCGGGCACACCATTAGGTACAAACTTACTTAATGTTAAGGTACATACTTAAAACTAAGAGATTAAGTTCATTTAGTTTGGGTCATAAAATAACCGCCAGCAAACCGTTTCTATGGGTTCTATGTATTTGCAATGTACAGGTATACATAACTACTTAAAAATAAACAATTTGAGAAATTAACCCTTTGTTCCTTATCGGTAAAGGTATGCCCCCATAGCCCCATATAATATCAGGCCGAATACATTATTTCTAAAGGTTGAGAGCTTACTTGAAAAACCCAAGGAAGAATTTTATTTGCAGAGGACAAAATACGTTTAACTAAAATTACTAAAAATAACACGAATGATACGACTAATTTTATTACTTAAAGCGAAATTGATAAATCGCATTCTGGAATAAACATACCCCTTCCCGTGAATTTACTTCACTAAAAAGGTAAAGAATGCGATTTTAGTATCTTTAAAAGGTACTACTGATTTAAAAATATATTATTTACAAAGCGTGATCAAATGACGGCGTACCCCTTTTTATCTAAGGGGCGTCATTTCTGACACACTGATAAAATTAACGGGTCTATGGCCCGCATCTCGAGAAAAACCCTATCAGGTTTTTGCTTATACTTCGTATAAACGAACAAACTTTTAATCGCTTTCATGGCGATTATTTGTCCCGTATCTTGTAACCAATAGAATTGTTCACATAGGAACACAAACAAAATAATAATTCTCATAAATTCGTCAATCGGTTTGCCGTTAAATGCGGAAAAACTTCTAACAATGGGCCTGGTATCATATGAAAACATTACCTTACCGATTGATTGCGCGAAATGGTCTTCAATTATTTTAGACGTCGGCCTCTGTAATCGGCCATGCGGCGCAGGCCACTGCTGCCCGTTGCTTTTCTCTGCTTTGCTGAATGATCGCTCCCAGCAGCTACTTCTTGGCGGCTGATGCTGCATCGACTGCAGAGGGAGAGGTTGCCCTATTGAAGGCTTTTGATGCGTTGATCCTTTGGGCGGTGGTACCTCGTGCCCCCCACCATGTTGCTGCTCCATCCGCCGTTCCGATTCCAGCGGAAGAGCCTGCTCTTCCCGACGCTCCGATGGCGACGGGAGAGTCCGCCCTGGCAAGGGCTGTTGATATGCAGATCCTTTATGAGGGAGTAGCTCGTACTGCCCACTACTGGGCTGTTCCAACCGCTGTTCTATTTGTAGCGGAAGAGCCTCTTCTTCCCGGGGCTCTAATTGCGACGGGAGAGTATGCCCTGCCAAGGGCTCCTGATATGAAATTCTTGCGGGCGGCTGTAGTAAGAACCGCCCATCATGGAGCAGATCCTGTTGATGCTCTGTCCGCCGTTCCAAGTGCAGCGGAATATACTGCTCTGCCTGATCTTCTAACTGTGATGGGAGAGACTGCCCTGCCAAGGGCTGCTGATGTGCAGTACTTGCGGGCGGCTGTGGTGAGAACCGCCGTTCCCTTTGCAGCTCCGTTTGAACTAGGAGACACTGCCCATCGTAGTCTCCAAGTTCTGACGATGATCCGTGGCTCGACTGGTCCACCCAGTCATTGACTCGACCATCCCGAGTTCGTCGGGAAGTCCTTGATGCAACTTCCAGAACCATTGCTGCGTGCTGCTCCTCTGCTTCCAGGACTGCCATTGCAGCAGCCATCTTTGTTTCAGCCATCTTTGCTATTAGGCGGGCCTTTCTTCTCGCTATGTCCACCTTGGTAGCTGCTGCTTTCAGTCGTGCCTCCTTCCAGCTCATGCTGGACCCCGCCTCGCTGCCGCAGATGGATGTCATCCTCGATTGATGACCTGTTTCCATAATGTCTGTATTCTCGATCCGGCTCGAAGGACCATATATTTCTACTATCGTGGTACGAGAACACAACAGAATGGAGTTGGCAGGAAAACACTTCTTTTTCTTCTTCTTCAGCACACTTTATTTAATGTAGTAAATACCAGTATTACAAGAGGGTCTAACTACCCTCACTCGGGTGGTCCACGACCACACCACACTGACAAATATCGAAGTCTCTACTTCGATCTCTCTATTATCAGTTTTCCAATACTGAACCATAGGTATAACTCGTACCTACCAGCTTCAGTATAATTACACAATTGAAGGCACACAGCTTGTACCTTCTAGCTTTACTCTACTAGCAAAACTAACGCAGAGGGCCTATCTTCCCTCTGCGCAACTGAAGATACAACTCGTGTATCTTCCAGTTCAACCGCAATAACAAGACTGACCTCTCTGTTCCAAAATCACAATACTTAAAGGAAATCATACAAAAGGTGCAAAATAGCGAGACAAAACATTTGAACCGCTCCCACATCTGGATTTTAAAATCCCGCAATAAAACAAATGCCAAAGTCGGCCCAAAAGGGCCACCCATAAAATTAAGTACATCATACAATACTGAAATGGAGAAATGGGGGAAACTAAGATTAAAAATTCCCAGATCTCAAATTCTTAAATTTAACTCCCAATAAAACAATAAAATTACTTGTAAAGGTTTGCCAAATCGGGCACACCATTAGGTACAAACTTACTTAATGTTAAGGTACATACTTAAAACTAAGAGATTAAGTTCATTTAGTTTGGGTCATAAAATAACCGCCAGCAAACCGTTTCTATGGGTTCTATGTATTTGCAATGTACAGGTATACATAACTACTTAAAAATAAACAATTTGAGAAATTAACCCTTTGTTCCTTATCGGTAAAGGTATGCCCCCATATAATATCAGGCCGAATACATTATTTCTAAAGGTTGGGAGCTTACTTGAAAAACCCAAGAAGAATTTTATTTGCAGGGGACAAAATACGTTTAACTAAAATTACTAAAAATAACACGAATGATACGACTAATTTTATTACTTAAAGCGAAATTGATAAATCGCATTCTGGAACAAACACTGGGGTTCAGTGTGTCCTGGTCATCGGCCTCCAAGACCTAGACAAACCTCACCCCATGAACCCGGGCACCCCTGCTAAATCACCAAACATAGCGAACCACTTGGGGTGACCTATGGCAGAGGTGTTGGTTATCCAATAAAGGTTCCCGGGGCGGCGGTACCCATTCCCGCCTCCCAAATTGAACGGATAAGATATATTTCTATTTGCTAAAGTTTCTATGACCAAAAGTGCTTACTCATTGATTTTTAAAGTACCTACCTACCTACTTATTTATATCCGTTTAGAATTTAGACACAATATTGAAAGAGTAAAATAAAATTTAAAATGTGCATAACATGTATGCCTACTATTAGGTATGTTTTATAAACTGTATATCAAATTTATTGCTAAGATGGGTAGGTAGATAGGTACCATATTAGATTTTAAAATGTTATATATATGTATATAAAAAAAGCCTACCTATCACGACTGGCGACTGCGTATATAGGGATGGCTAGCCGGCGCCTGTCATCGATATTATGGTTATGCTAATAATCCTTTTATGTGTCTAAATTAGGTAGGTACGTTGAGTGATAACCGGTAGGTATGTACCGGGACGAATTATCCCCTAAAAATTCCAAACTACCACTAAATAGTGGCGGCAAAATCAACAAGAGGGTCGATTCATAATAATTTGAAGTATTTTGGTGATAATTATTTCTTCTGCTTTATTCCGATCCGCCAGGCACCAGACGGACAAACGATAGGGAAAGTGAAAAGGTTAAATTTAATTTTACCTGAATTATTTTTTTACCCCATTGGAAATCCTAATAGTCATGTTTTTGGGGGTGAATAAACTTCTAATGCATTTATTTTTAACTGTGTAAGTAATTTTATGAGCAACATTATAATTAGTTATCAATATTGATAAAAATAGCCATAAAAATGTAAATAATTTAAGTATGTGAGGGTTGGGTAGAAATCTAGGGGTCGACATGCTCAGGAGTGAGGAACGTATGAATCCATCCCTCTCTCTGCGATGCAAGGCGATGGGTGTAGAGAGTCCGGATGTAGAGGTCAAAAGGTCTCCCTCAACCAGTCTCACCCAATCTGGCCCACCACACAGTAGATGGGCAAAAGCATCCGCAGCCAAGACCTAGATAAACCTCACCCTATGAACTCGGTCACTCCTGCTAAGTCTTCAATTGTAGCGAACCACTTGGGGTGACCTATGGCACTGGACTGGGTTATACAATAAATGGTTCGCGGGGCGGCGGACCCATAGCTGCCTCCCAAATCGGAGGCGGGTATGGGTACCGCCTAATGAAGGACGACCACCCTTTAGTTTTTGGCTCCATGACAGTTGATCCGCCGACAATTGGCCCTCCGCGCTCCGGCACACGTCATGCAGTCGGTTTACTGAAAATACGGTGTACCTAATTAAACAAAATATAACTTAGTGGCCCCGAAGGGATGAGCAGAGAATTTTATTTTTTATTTTTATTAATAAAATTCCTTTATTATTTATTTACAGTTTTTTTACATTTTTAAATTAAGTCCCGTTAAACTGATTGATATCAGTTTGTCAACGGGTTCTTTTGACATTTACTTTTTTTTAATTGAGACAGGTACATAAAATATACACATTATTACATTTTATATATACAAAAAAATATATATATTTTGGAAAAAAAAATGTTAATAAATTTTTATATAAGAAATACAGAACAGAGAAAATGAAAGAAATAAAAAGAAAATATTAATGGAAAAAACATTAAACGAAAAGCGGAAAAACAAAGATTAGTACAAAAAAGTTCTTTCACTTAGCCATTTTTTTAGCGTAGGTACATTTCCTTCTGAAACTCAATTCACAGCTTTTTATTGCGTTGGGTAACATGTTGTAAATTATTGGAACAAGGTATTCTAGAGTTCTTTGACCGTATTTATTTAGGTGTCTGGGAATTATAAGTCCATCGTTTGCAGTTAGTTTGTATTATGAACATGAACCACTAGTTTATTATAGTCAAACAGAAACTAAGTGAACGGTCAAAGTCCAAAGTCAGTAATAAAATTTACAGGTAAAGCAACACGAGAAGGTTCACGACTTAAAATTAACTTTACTAAACAAAATGATTTTTTTTATGTTCGGGACTGAATTTAAGTCCGAATAAGGATTGAATGAAAATGCGTAGGTGTTTAAAATACCTACAAGGTGTCCGGTAACTCATATTACATATATATTTCAGAATCAAGAAATTTCTTAGACAGTTTTTATCAGATGCTAATTAATAAAGCTGTGACCAATTTATGAGATATTAAAATTTTAATAAAATTTGATTTTTACCCCCGGCGGGGATTTTACAAATTTATTTTTTAAAGACAAAAATACCTAAATGTGCACATCAACATAAAACAACATACTTTTTACAATACAATGAACTTGGTATGTCGATAAATTTTTATTTGTGATTAAAAAATATTTATTTTACATTCCAATTACAGAGGGTTCTTCGAGGAATGTCACAAACTGATTTTCAAACCAATTTTTGAAGACTTTGGAATTCATTTCAGAATGGTAATCTGTATTCGACATAATCTTTTTCGTACGGAATATAAATTTACTCCCCGCGATAAAACCCGTTTTTGCTGAACCACAATGCAAAATGATCAGCCGGCTTCCTTTTCCAACTGGCACTTTTAAACCCCCATTGCCCTCACTATTTCGCCACATGTGTGTAATCGTGTGATTTTGATTCACCCAAGTCTCGTCCAAATAGACTATTTGCCGTCCGTCGCTAGTTCATTTTCATTTTGATTCATTTTTCTCAAAAAGTTTACACGCGCTGTAGCAATGTCTAAACTTCCCATTAAATACTTTCTTCCATCTTTGCGTATTCTGAATTTTATACCAATATCATGCAAAATACATCGCAATGACTCATGAGATCCAAAAAAAATATTTTATCCACTGGAACTTTGTTAAGATTTGTAAGAGTGGGATATTGTCCATTGTCATAAAAATCCATCACCTTTTTAAAATCTTCCAATCCCGTTGAGGCCGCAAGCCTGCTGCCAATAAATGTATGGATGTCGTCAGTCCTGCTGCCAATAAATGTACTTGCTTGAAGTTCAATGTTTTGATGTATTCTGGATTGTCACGGATTTTTTGGAAAAACTTGATAACATTTTAAACTATCGTTTTTTCACCTGCCTGCAATTCGTATCGTTGATATTAAATCATACAATAGGAAATTACAATCACACCGATTAAATAAACTGAGTCAAAATAACATTAATAAAGTATAGGTATTAAATCGAAAATAAAGTAATGGACTGGTTTTTGATCTTATGAAGTCAATACAGTACTTATTACTGAATGTGGAATCATTAATTGTTTGCTTTTATAGTAAGTAGCATGATATAAATAACAATGGAATTTCCAAAGGATTTAGTTGCCTAATTCACGGGAATAACCGCCAATGGAATTTCTAAATTTTGTTTCGCAGCGTGTAATTATTAGGTATCGTCTGAAATATGGTTTTTAGAATCCAGTTTAATGTATTTTCGAAAATAGGAATTTACAAGGGAAGTATAAATAATAAGAAATGAAAAATATAAAAATATTAATAATATAATAGTGGAGTGCCTTTCGAGTTTGGGTTTTTCGGAGTTTTGACTGTACGTTAATCCCCGTGTGAAAATTTGGGAGTGCATTTGGTATCTGTTCGACTATATATTCAGATTGAGATGTATGCTGACTCCAATTTTAAGCCACAATATAGCACGAACAGATAATAAATTTACAGAGTTGTATAGTAACGATTTTGGTATATCATGTGTTCGTATTCAGTTTTTTTTTAATAATAATTTTACCATATTGTACGTTTTGAATATTGTACGTTTTGCACTGAAAGAAGATTTGTTTTTGTTGAATGTCCTCATGTAATAATAATTTTGATTCCATGCAAACTCAGAATCAAACCAACTCAACACCTCTTTGAAAAATCATTAAAACTATGAAAAAAATAAATTGAAAAATAGCCCATAACTGAACCTAATGTAACCATTTTTTTATATATTTTTTCATCACTTGACGATTTTTCAAAGGAGTAGTAGTCCGGTCACTACGACAAACATTGTTAGGGAACGTACCCATACTACGTGACCAACTTTTTGCAATTTTTAACCCCCCCCCCTCCCCCGGTGACCAAAAACATAAGCCTGCCGCCGCTCGTATCATTTGTATCTACCAAGCGTGACATTTTGAAGACCCCCTCCCTAAACGTAGTATGGGTACGTTCCCTTAACATTTCAACAAAAACTGACGATACGATAAACATTGTTAACATTTCGACAAAAACTGACGATACGACAAACATTGTTAACATTTAGACAAAAAATTACGATACGACAAAATTGTATGTACCTATATCCTATATGTAAAGAAAAAAGAATGTTAATTAATTGTTTATTTTTATTATGTCTAAATCAATATAAAAAAATATATGAGATGTAATCATGTACCTACGTAGTTTATAATTAAGTTATTTTTTCGAAAATTGCGAATTTCACGCTATTCTCTTCAAGATGTCGCGTATTTCGATTTAAAAAATGGCGAATTCGCGCGTTGACGCCCATATAGAAACTTTCAGATATCTGTATTATATATAAGTAGATACCTACTTGAACATTACCTGAAATATAAGTTATTATTGGAAGAAACACGACACCAACTACAAGACATTTAATGACGAGGCACTTCTGCCAGGGCTGGCGTTGCCAATTGCCACCCGTGACAAGTGAACAGGTAATATCTTAGCACGCGGCAGCACACGGCACGCAGCACGCAGCACGCCCGCTTTGGGCCCAGCACGTCTGCTCGCCGAGGAATCTCGCCCGTGCTCGTGGTGAACTTGTAAACTTGTAGACTGGTGGGCTGATGGTGCGGCTTGCTCAATGGTAGGCGGTCAGCGGTCAGAAATAGTGGTCACCCCACGGTGCTCCGGTAACCCTGGAGACGTGATGTGATGCAGGCAAGCTGTGCTTATGAGATTGCGAGTTTTGGGACAATTGCGTTATTTATGATTGTTTTTTTTTTTTTTTTTTACGTGAGCTCCACACAGGAGGCCCTGAGGAAAATAATTTCCCTCAGGGCCTATGTCATCTTTGGGGATGCTGTGTGGAGGGTTTTTTTAAGGAAAGGAAGGAGGGGAGAGTTCTGGGAAGGAAGAGGGTTTAAGGGGTGGGTAGGAATCTGGGGTTCAGTGTAACCTAGACAAACCTCACCCCATGAACCCGGGCACCCCTGCTAAATCACCAAACGTAGCGAACCACTTGGGGTGACCTATGGCAGAGGTGTTGGTTATCCAATAAAGGTTCCCGGGGCGGCGGTACCCATTCCCGCCTCCCAAATTGAAATTGTTTAATTGAATATACTGGTTAATCTTAGATACTAATTAAAAACGCGAAAGTTTGTATGGATGTATGTGTGTTTGTTACTCTTTCACGCAAAAACCGCCAATTGGATTTTAATGAAACTTTACAATAATATAAGTTCATACATCAGAATAACATATAGGCTATAATTTGTAGAGCTAGTTAGGAAGGGGATGCGGGAGGGGAACGGGGACGCACGGGAAAGGCGATTCAGGGAGAAACAATGTATTTCTATGAATATGGCATTGCAACGCATGCCGAGAACCAGCTAGTATTATTATTTAATAAATTTTTAATTTTCAACATTCTCCCAGAAAACATCAAACTGAGTCAAACACAGAAAGAGTTTAAAAAATACGTTAAAATATGGATATATTCTAATGATCGAGCCTATACTGGTGCCCTCACCCCCTGTCATTGGCAGTTGTCATTGTAGTAATAAACTTGCAGTTTTTGTATTGTGTATATGCAAACAATAATGTAAACAATTCAGGTGGTCGATTCAGGTGGTTGCTGACGGTTTCACCTCTTCTTCGCATTCGATAAATGCTGGCGTCCCACAGGGATCGGTTCTGTCACCGACTTTGTTTCTGTTGCACATCAATGACCTCTTGTCATGTGCACCGATTCATTGTTACGCGGATGACAGTACAGTCCATGATAGCTTTTTGTTTGACAAGCCCCCAAAGGGCACACAAACTCCAATAGCTCGGAGGGCTTTGAAGCATAGAATGGACGGTTACCTCGAGAGTATTTTCTCTTGGGGTAAGAATAACCTCGTCGAATTTAATGTTTCAAAGACCCAATCATGTTTGATAACGTCTAAAAGGGATCGAAATGAAAATCTAGTCTCCTTCAACGGAAGCAACCTTCCGAACAGGACCTCCATTGATATGCTTGGTGTAACTCTAAGTGACCAGCTTAGGTACGGGGGCTCCATCGAAACCAGAGTTAAGTTAGCCTCTCAGAAATTGGGCGTACTGTACAGGGCCCGCAGATACTTTAATAGTACCCAACTGCTAACCCTGTACAAATCGCAAGTGCGCCCCACGGTTGAATTTGGCAGCCACCTCTGGTCTGGAGCTCCAAAATACCTAAAAAAAACCCTTGACTCTGTGCAGAAACGGGCGGTCCGTTTGATAGATTCTCCCATCTTAACAAACGGACTGCAATCTTTAGAACATAGGCGTCAGGTGGGAATGCTGTCCTTGTTCTACCGGTATTACAATGGAAGATGCTCCGAGGAACTAGCATCATTGATCCCCTCGGCACCGGTGCATAGTCGGGAAACACGCCAAACACGCGCCCAACATTTGTACACGGTTGACATTACTCACATGAGAACGGGTCGTTTCTATGACTCGTTCTTGAGTTCAACGGCTCGGCTGTGGAACGATTTGGCGGCCTCTGTGTTTCCTCCCTCCTACAACATGGGTCTCTTCAAGACCCATGTTCACTCCTTCCTTTCCTCAAAAAGACCCACCACACAGCATCTACAAAGATGACATAGGCCCTGAGGGAAATTATTTTCCTCAGGGCCTCCTGTGTGGTGTTAATGTAAAAAAAAAAAAAAAAAAAAAAAAAAAAAAAAAAAAAAAAAAAAAAAAAAAAAAAAAAAAAAAAAAAAAAAAAAAAAAAAAAAAACAAAAATAAAGTTTTTGCTGTATAGAAACCTACATTATACATTTATAAAAAACCATAGATAAAATTGCGAGAAACAGGTTACAAATTTTTTTGCCTCAATACAGGTTCACCTAGTGAGGCAGGCTATGCACAACTAAAAATATTGTATAATTATGCTACTTCTGTCTAACCGCTCTTACATTATTTTTAATTTTTTGTACTATGTAATCTATTTGTAAACTATATTGAACATGTACCTACTTTTTTAGTTATAGGTAATGTTGCCAATTTCATTGAATAAAGATATTATTATTATTATTTATTTATTTATTTTCGGGAAATCGACAGTTTACATTTTTCCAGTTTGTACATGTTTGTATAGCCAAAATAAAACCAATTATGGATTTCCTCCTTGTGACTTTCCCTCTGATTAAACAGCATAAGAAAAATAATAACCATTTAAAGCGATAATAACCATTACAATCTGATTTGAGGTTATGGTAAAAAAATCTGATTTTGACACTTCATTTTGACAGTTAATGTGCGGCCACAGGAAAAAGGGAATAACTCAATAAAAAAAATAATATTAAACTCGTAGAAAAGTTACTTTTTTCACGTTTTCTCTTTCTTTCTTTCCAAGTGAATATTATCTAGTGTGTGTTTTTAAAACTCCCTTCTATAAAAATAATTTTAATGATTTTTCACACACAGGTAAATCTGATCAACGGTAAGACGAATTGTCAAGGAAGGGGAAAAGGCAGATGGAAAATTTGAAACACTGGGAAAACGGAAAATGGGCATTATGTAATAGCATAAGTGCTGATGATTGGAAAAATTGTTGCAAACACGTGATGAAAATTGATGCAGAATATTATGCATGAGGCAGTAATATATATGATGATATCGATGAACTGCGTTTAGATGAAGATAAAGATACGGAAGAAGAAGAATCACACGAGGACGAAGACAATAATTACATGTCGGGTGTTGAATTAATAGACTTAAATTTTTAAGTACCCACGTTTTTATATCGGAATAAACGCCCACTTAAAACCTGTTTTGTTTTATTTTGCTTCTATTAAATTACAGTTTTTTGTGCAAATTTTTTGAAAATACAAATACGCTATGAAATATGCATTTTGCCAGAAGTGTTTTTTAAAACATACGTTCTTTGTCTTATGAGCCATCTTGGTGTTGCCATTTAAAACTAGAAAACGATCGCAGCGCCATCATTTATTTTCTACACTTTCTTGCCAAACTGTACTTCTAAGCGATCAAATTTTCAAAACAAAAACATATGATTTTGTATGATTTTGCATTATTTACTATGGCTTCATCTTAAATATAATACATCATGTAAACATAATATGCCTACCAGTACTTCACTCTAAAACTATTGCACTAGAAATCATAGGTACTTGTAAAATTTATCATATCGGTTAACATTATCCAGGATTTCTTACTTTTTATATTTTATATTTAAATCTTTGTAGGTACCTACCTTTTAGAGATAGGTAGGTATCTTATAATTGTACATTTTACTTTTTATTCTTTTATTTCTCTCTTTAAATTTTTGTTTTTACTTTTACCTAATAATTTATAGTTTGTACTTTAATACTTTATACTTTATAATTTACTTTCATACATTATGGCTTTTATTCACTACTTAGGTATTACCTAACTTTTTACCATTTTTTTTAAATTTTACCAACATTTATACTATTATTCTTCATGTTGTTGTACTATTTATAAGAATGTCAAATATGTTAATGGCACGTGTTGTTCCGTATATGTGTAAATAAATAAAATTACCTCAGGGACACGAACCCAAAACCTCTTGTCTAACCTGGACGCGGATGGACGGGACGTTTGACCCAGTTACAACCATTATCTTTCACATTCTTCTGTGTCTTCTTCTATTTCATAGATTATTAGTGTTATCTTCTTCTTCAATGAATATTTTTTTTATTATTTTAAGTACCGGGTTGCTACCTCCTTCCTTCTTGAATCCATTATACGAGTTTAGTGTTAATTCTTAGATAATAATGGATAATAATACACAAAAATAGTAAAAAAATATCTTATAAAAATTTCGTGTCACGGTGTTTTTGGTCGCACTCCTCCGAAAACGCTTGACCGCTTTATGATTTTTTTTTTATATTTGGTAGGTATGAGAATAGGTTTTAAAGCATATTTCACACCGCTAGGTGATTGTGATTAGGGTGTTTCAACCCAGAATTTTTTTTTTTTTCACATTTTTTTTGTATTTTGTTTTTTATTTGGCATCAAAAAATACCTATAACTTAAAATTTAACCCTCCTACCCCCACCCTCCCATTTTTAATCGCGATTTTAGTATTTTTGTACTTAACCGTCTTTCGTATTTCAAACAGAACGAAATTATTTATGTTTTTGAATGATAGATGGCGCTACGTCCCATCGAACTTTCATCCACACATTCGGCATCACGGCAAACCATCGAGCTTATTTGTGTTGGCAAAGACGGACTGACAAAAAATATCGTACACTCAATTGCTCTTCGAAAATCATACTGATTTTGCAAAAAAAAACCCACCCTTTCTCCCTTGCCCACCCCAGGATTGAACCCCCTTTAGGGTCGAATCCCCCAGGTGCGTGCTAAAGCTACGCTCTTGGTGTTTTTAATATCTTTCGGATATTTTTTTATGTGAATATCTCAGAAGAGTCCCAGCTGCTGGCGTCTGGAGCCAGTGAGACTATGGCATCCCCAATTGGAGTAGATACGCTGTGAGGCTGATGGTAGTGGGGAGGGGGAGGAGATGGGGAAGAAGAAGGTGGAGAAGTATCCTACTATTCAGATCTAGTTACCAAACACGGCTAGAACCACTTTTAAGCAACGTTTCAATTCTGAATGGTGGTCTTACACCAGGGCGATACCGAGTGTACCTATCTTCCACTCTGTGTATTGTTTTTAATGACTTAATTGTGAAATAAGACAAATTACTCATATTTGTGCACGTCGGTATTCGATACTGCCGCCTTCGGATTTCGAGTCAAGAGTCTTACCTTTCGACCACGAAGGTCGTCAAAATCTTCTGAAAGCTAATAAAACTGTGTTTATCTTAAGTGACCTGCGAGGAAAGTAGGTTTGTGTATCTACCTATCTGTTTTTACAAAATTAGATAGAGTCAAGGAATTCATAATATTTATTGTACGTGTGATTATTTTGATAAACGGTGCCTTACAAATTATCGAATTATTATTACCAAATAAATAACAACTAACCTCTGCATAATGTTAATAGTTTTTTTTTGTAGCCTGGTCACACCATCCTAAGAAGAAAACTCCGGCCATCCCGCGCCGGTACCTCACAATACCAATTTGGAGTTCAACTGAAATTATAATAATTTCGTACAAGATTGTCGGGCGCGCGCGTGGAACGGGCCGCCATCTTGGATGACTAATTTGAATATTAACATCTAATAAATCCAGAATTAAGCGCAATTTGATGCCAGTCATTACGTGACCTTTGATTTTAATGATTTAAGCGGTTCTCTAGAAGTAATTCCGTGGTATTTAGGTAAGGCATGGGCTGTGAAAAAAATAATAATCAGAGGTTAAACAACTGATCCCTAATACTCATTGACGTAGTAGGTACCTATATCTTAACTGATCCTTATATATAGCAATATAGCCTTAATTGATCGAAGCTAATACTATTAGGTATCTCTACCATGGAAGTAAGAATTGATGGGATGGAAATCTGTATGGATAGTATACCATAATTTGGGTCAAAGTACGACGGTTTGAAATGTGGGACGGAAAAACTTGTTCAGTCGCAGTTCGCTCGCAATTTTTTTAATTTGCAATTAAATTGACTGCTTTTGAAGTAAAACTTCTTTACGCACGCTTGACTTGGGGAGTAAGCTGGCGAATGCGTTACGAGAAGCGAGGCGAACGGTAGTTGAGAGGGAGTACGCTTCGTATATTACCTACTGTAGGGGCAAGATAGAGAGGTGCGAGCACACATTTTCTTTCTCTCTATCTCTCATAGCCAGTTACGTTACACAGTGCAGGACAATTGTCTGTATCACACTGTAGGAGCAAGAGAGAGCAGTGCGCGCGCACATTTTCTTTCTCTCTTCCTATCATAATATAGATGATAGGAAGTTTTACTTCAGTTGTGTGGTCTAAAGCACACTCTTTTTTTTAATTTTATTTTTACTAATCTGGAGCTAATCTCCACACCAACTCCACACAGTACCTAAGCCCTGAGGAAAACAATTTCCCCGAAGCCTATGACAAGACCTAGACAAACCTCACCTCATAACCCGGACACCCCTGCTAAGCCACCAAACGTAGCGAACTACTTGAGGTGACCTATGGCAGTGTTGTTGGTTATCCAATAAATGGTTCCCGGGGCGGCGGTACCCATACCCCCCTCCCAAAATGTAAATAATACCTATTGAATACTTATTATCTCTTGTGTAAAGTTAGGTATTATTAAAAAATAAATGTAAATTATAATGGTCGTGCAAGAAACCTTTTCATTTATTGTAAATATGTATCTTAATAATTATTGGATGATTTATACAGCGCCGTTTTGATGACAAAATCATCTACGACAGTGTTTCTTAACCTGTGGTCCGCGCACCCCTGGGGGTCCGCGAATACATGTATGGGGTCCGCAGTCTCACCTCTGGACCATCTAATAATAATAAATAAATGCCACCAAAAGTCTCGTAATCGCTACGCGTCTTCGTTTCGGGATTATCTTCCAGTACCCGACAAAAATAAAAATTGGGTATTGAACTCTTTCAACACAGTCTTTACTGATATTACTGGCTTGACAGCGGCACAGGAAAATCAATTAATAGAAATACCTTGTGATTAATTATAAAGTAATTTCAAAGAATCCTCTTTTTTAAGTTTTTGGGTGAATGTAATGAAGGATTTTAAGAAAATTTCAAGAGAAGCACTGAAACATTTACTGCTTTTCTCAACCACTTACCGCAGTGAACGGGCATTCTCTGCTCTTGTACGCATCTACTAAAAACCAATACAAGAACAGACAACAAGTTTGTTTTAATTTAACCGTCTATATCATTAGTATGCAGCTTGATAGAAGTACAATCTATAATATAAAAATGAATCGCTGAATGTGTTGCTAAGCGCAAATCTCGAGAGCAGCTGAACCGATTTCGCTAATTCTTTTTTTCTAGAATATTCGTTTAAGTACGAGGATGGTTCTTACGGAGAGAAAAATTAAGAAAATTGCGCAGAAAATTGGATAATTTCAGAAAACCTAACGACTATCGCACGTTTGACAGTTCGCGTGTTTGAGAATGACATTTTGTAAAACAATGATTGTTAGATCAGGATTCTATTTTTGAAAATCTTTAAGTTGATAAATTTATTTAAAGTAGGTACTCCTCTAATAGTTTGAATCGAATCAAGAATAATATTAACGGGGGGGGGAGTGGAGTGGGGAGAGGGAAGGTGGAGGTGACGCAGTGGGAACGCGAGAGGGGAAGAGGACGCAGGAGAAGAAGGGGAGGTGGAAGGGGAACGGGACGAATGGGAAAGGACACTCAGGGAGAAACAATATTTTTAACTTTATATTACACACTCCTATTCAATCTCCTTATTAAATAAGCTTAAACTCCATCCCATAGAAAATAGAAGAATAATAAATTACTTAACTTTTCTGTTTAAAATTCCTGCATCTTACTGATTCCAACCTCCACAACACAGGTGAACTTCTAGTGTGGTGGACAATATATTATACCTTTGTAACGTAAATGTACTAAGAATAAATAAATAAATAAAATGTATTGGTACTAAAGAGCGTTTAACCAGCCAGCGGACGAAAATCCACATTTCGTCGAAAGTTGTTCTTACGATCGTGCAGGGCGGTTACAATGAGACAGATTAATTATTCTCCGTACCAGCTTTTATAAATTATAACTCGATATCGAATTTATTTCAATTCAAATTAGCTTTAATTTATACCTTCATCCAAAAATGCTGAAAGGCGTGATGATAAAACTATTAAAATAATGTACTTTTTGTAGTTATTTTTTGATTATAAGTATTTATCATTTTTCAATAATGTCTAAATTTAATAAGAATGTAAAAAAAATAATCTGAAATATATTAGTTTGTAAGTGCGCAAATAAATACACAAACGGACCAATTTTCGCCAAGAAACACGTGTACGTACATATTTTTTTAATGATTTTATTGAAACTAAAATTAAAATTCTAAAACATACGTTTGCTAGATAATGTATTGATTTATTTTACTGCATGATTTCATTATTTGAAATGGGTGTGGTATAATACAAAAACTTTTTTGAAAATTGAACAAATGTGCCAACGACCTATGGAATAACCTTATTATACTAAAAATTAAAAAATTTCTCAAAATTTATTAGATACGAATGCTAGATAAAAGAACAATCTTTCGAAATCCATTTATAATTTTTTGTGGAAAAGAGTCAATACGTCTAAAAACTTTTTTGAAAATGACGTATTTCCGGTTTTCTCTGGTAATGCCCTCTTAATCAAATAATGTAAAATATGTTTGATAAAAACCTGTTGACTTTAAATTCTAAAAAAACCTATTATTTACCATTTTTCATTAAAAAACAAGAAACACCTAAAGAAATAAACTTAATAATCCACTCTGTGACAAATACAGAAAACCACAAATGTAATATATCATGTTCAAAAATAGAAAGCAAAACTGATATTAAGTACCTGGGCATAACAATAGACCAGCGTTTAAAATGGTCTCCACACATAAATATTCTGAACAACAGAATAAGGAAACTAACATATATATTTAGATGTTTAAGAGATATTTTAAACGAAAAATTACTTAGAACCACATACTTCGCTTTCTGTCAATCAATTATACAATACGGCATTATAGGATGGGGCGGTACATATAAAAATCAAACACAAACAATTTACATATCACAAAAACTAATAATAAAAACAATTTTAAAAAAACCCTACTCATATTCGTCAGAACTTTTATTCAAACAATTTAAGGTCAGAAAATTAAGTGCATTATACTTTTATCATGCAACATTACAAATTTATAAAGATAATATTAAAAATCAAGTTGCACCCTTTAAAAATAACAGAAGTCTTAGACAAACATCAATACTTCCCACTCCAAAATGTAAAAAAAAAAATTGGACAATTGAGTTATAAATATCTCGGAGCAAAATTTTTTAATTCATTACCAGAAAAAATTAGAAACATGAATACCAATATAAAAAGTTTTAAAACTCACCTAAAAAATTATGCTGAAAATTTAAACGGAATGATATTAAAAAAGCAATACAATAACACCCCCCCATACACACAAGCCTTGCTTAATTATGGGGGTACATCAAATATTCTACTATGTAATTAATTACTGTATAAAATTTATTTGTAATTTATGTACCTTCTATTACTAATAAAAAAAAATAAATAAATAAATAAAAATATTATTCTACAACAATATTTCTAACAAACTACCACAATTACGCACCTGTTCCTAGCCTTCATACACATGGAAACAAATGCACCTCATATATCGACATAGGTACATACTCAAATTTAACATTATTTTCTAAATAATATTTTTACGAACTGAATAATATTTTTTATGTACCATATTTTTATATTTAATGATCTTCGCAT